>JAAGNO010024250.1:69394-103313 GCA_033439905.1 Ceryle rudis
TGTTTTTTTATTTAAGTTCTAAAAAAAAGTTTGGACTTCCCCCAAAATAATTAATTTATTCTTTTAACTGAAAAAAAAAAAAAAAAAAAAAAAAGAATAAAAAGTGGAGACATCTGATCTTTTCTGAGTTATATATAACTTTAATCACTTGATGGGTACAGCCTGAGTAGATCAATCTGAAGAAATATATTTGCAGCATGTACTTATTGAGTGAAATTAAATCTACAACAGTCAGAAAGTTAATCTGTATATCCTTATTAGAAGCTTCAGTGACCTTCATTACAGTCTTTCTGGGAAAAAATTCAGTAGGCAGTTGTTTTTTCTCTAAAATCTCACTGGCCATCAGGCACTAAGAGATCTATAATTTAAATAAGAGATTGGTTTTTTTGTCGTTGTTGTAGGGCATATGGTTATCATAGTATCATGTGCCTGCCAGGTTGTCTGAAAGGGGAAATCAGCTCTTGGAAATAGCAAACAACTGCCATATTCTGCTGTTAAACTGATTTCCTCCCCTCCTTCCTCCTCTTTTATTTCTGCTAGGGAGCCAGACAAGCCACAGGTCCGAGGGATACTCTTTACTCACCAGAGTGGACCCATGGTTGGCTTTAAAGAAGAAGAAGGAAAAAATTTTTGCTCCCTAAGTCTGCTTTGAGCTGCTAGCCTCTTTAGCGACCTGTGACTAGGGAGATCCTTAAGTGAGATGAAAGAGAAAGTGTACAGCAGCGCGGTGAGGCTCTATGTACTCACACAGCCCAAATTAAGCAGGAGCTGGCTGGTTTAGCGCTAGGATTGGAAATCCATTGGGAACAGCCCTGCGCACAGGTCTTGGCTGCTACAGATCTTGGAGCAATGAACACGTATTATCCCCAGTGTCTGAGCTGTGGTCGGGGTAATTACACTCTGCTTAGCTAAGCCCCCTGGAAATCAGGGCAGCACACAGCTCTCTCCTCTCTGCTCCGAAACACTGTCTTGAGCTGCTTACTGCTGTTCAGCTCCATGCCGAAGGTGGCTGCTCTTCGCTGGTCGGAGAAGCGATCCCTGTGTGCTGGCTCTAACAGGGAGTGAGATGATTTGCGACCTGTTAGGGTAAAAGATGGAAAACCATGAAGGGTTACGTTTCTGTTATTCTAGGAAAGGCCTTATACAGTAAGCGAGCGACGGGGCAGTGACCCCGGCAGCACTGCAGAAGCGCCTCTTGGGGTAATTCTCGGGACACAGCAGTGCAGCGAAATGCCTCAAGGGGAGAGAGCTGTGTAGAAGTGGTTTGGGCACAGCTCTGGAAAGTCAGAACTCCTCTGTGCTTACTCCAGCTTAGCAAAGAGCTACAGCTGTTTCTTCAAGGAAATCCTCAAAGAAACGTAAGCGAAGCAAAGTGCCCGTTAAACTGAGATGATGCCATTTATCTACATGGCTGGTCTGTTGTCACAATAAGCTGGTAGCGTTTGCAAAGCACATATGAAGCGCTAATAAACACTAATTAATTTTTTTTTCCCTGTCATCGATAAAAGTTTTTACACTACCTGTTTTAAGAGCTAATTACAACTACGACTTGCCTGTACCTGGCAGTTTAAATGCATTTATTTGCTAGCGCGGGTCGAGCCTACCTCTGGGTATGCAACAGCAAACAAAACCTGTTAGCAAAGCGCTGAATCTCAGGGGCGGCGGGAGCGGGAGCAGCGCTCCTCACCACAGCACGAGCTTTGCAGGCGCGGCGTCGGCGGGCGAGCAAACGCTGTTTACCTGCCCCCGGGGGTACCCTCCCGCCCGGCACCGGGGAAGGGGGGGGTTCCCGTTCAGGCGGGAGCCCCTCCCCAGCCCGCCCGGTCCCAAAGTTTTTGCTGTGAAAGTTTGTGTGTCGCTGCAGCGGCGCGGGAGCGGCGGGCAGGTGAGGGGCTGCCGCGGTGGGGCCCTCAGCCGGCGCCGGTGGGTTTGCTGCGCGTATTTCCTCCCTTGTCCCGCAAGCAGCGGCTTCCCCGCCGGCGCCGCCCAACCCCGGGGCATAGGGAGTTTCACCAGCGAGAGCTGAGCCGAGCAGCGCGGCCGCCTCGGTGCGTTTATCGGAGACCGCCCGTAGGAGACGTCGGGTGGCCTGGGGCGAGCCCGTTTCGCTCGGCGCGGCCGTAGCCAGGGGCTGCCTTCCCGCCCAACCCCGGGACCGGCCGCCGGGGGTGGAGCTGCGTCCCGGCTCCGGCGCGCAGGGCTCCGGCGCGTCCCCTGAACTTGAGGGGAACGCCGAGCTCCTTGCTGCGGCACCGGCTGAGGCAGCGCTCCGCGCTCCGACCAACTTTTCTGCTGACTACTCACCCCCCGCACCTCCTCCGTCACACAGCGGGAATCGGGAATTCAGGGCACGTCTCCAAAACAACAAAAAAAGAATGGCTAATATCGCCTGTGCGTTCTGAGGCAGCCGAGTGACGGCTTGTGGCGGGCGGCGAGTCTGCTTGGCATGCTGGTAACACTTCGGTTCGCTGCAGTCGGTAGGCAAGATCGTGTAATTTCACTAACTTAAAAAAAAGGGAAGATCTTGATTTGACACAGTCCTTTCTCTAATCTTCCCTATCCTCAAAGGCAGAAGGAAGTCCACTTTCAACCCTGCTAGAAGACCGAGGGCCATCACGTTGCTGTCTTGTGAGCCCCGTTCCTGTGCTAACTTCCCCAGATCCAGGTGACCTCCATGGGACGCTCGCTGGCTTCACGCCACGCTTCGGGCAGGTAAGAGCTGAGCATGCCAAACCTGCCTCTGTCTGCTGGGGTGCAGCAGGATCCCCCAGTCCTGAATGGGAGCTGTGAAGAAGGATAATAAGATGAGATGGTGGTAATGAGATGTCTTGCAGCTGTAAAATGAAACACTTGGTATTGAATATTCTGGTAAACTGGTGATGTGCCAAAGCCATTGCTTGCAGTACTGGAGGTCTTCTCCATTCTCTTTAGGAAAGCAAAACTGTTCACAATGCTGAGGTGTTAACCTACGCACTTGTGGGCGGGACAACTCTGCATTTAGAGTTGTTAGCACAAGCTTAGTTTTTGTTTCTTTATAAATAATTATTAGAACTGTAGCTTTAAATTAACCTACAAGTGGCAGAGGGTCGCTGTGTGGATTAAACTAATATGGTCTGAAGTTCAATTGGGTTTATGGTTGAGGGGCAGGACCAGGTAAGTGGCTGTATTTGTGCATGTTCTCTGAAGCAATGCAGGTGCTACTGACTGCTTTCAGTCACCTAGTGCAATTCCTATGGAAAGATTTAATGGCATCAGAAACCAGTATGTGTTTCTTTACTAAAATGAGTCTATTGCTTACAGACATTGCTTCATTAAAAGTAGGGTTTTTTTTTCTTTGAAAGGGTAAGAAGGAACTAGTGACTTTAATAGATTAAAATGGCCAAATCAAATGCAAACCATATTTTCTTTGCCGCATTATTAATTTTGTATAGCGTGTTGTATGCTGTAAAGTGCATTAATAACAAAACCTAATTGCTGAAACAACATTGTGGTCTGCTACGTAAAAGGAAATAGAAGTAGAAAAATGTTAAAATATGTACAACTTGGCTGGATGGGAAGTTACTTTGGTGATGTTGATGTTTGGAATTTCCTGACTGCTCATGAAATTTTAAATTTTTAAGCTTGTTTTTTTGAAGGGGCTTCATTGTTTTGGGATTTTCAGTGGTGAGGGATGCTCACTTTGCTCTGTCCTTTGAAAGGAAAATCCTCTGGGTTTTATACAAAATATTCCATTATCTTTGTCTGGTGGAACACTAAAAAAAATTCTCTTAACTTGGTTTGCAAGGCTGGTAGGTAGTAATCACCTGTTATTGCCACTGATAAAAGTTGTGCAGGCCAGATGGTGTCTTCTGTTACACTAAAACACAACCTGCTTATAAGAAGCTCTTTGGGTGGAAGTTGCTGAGGTGTCAGCAGGACTGATGTACCAGTCGCGATGGTGTTTGGGCCTGGATGTTGGGTATCGCCCTCTGGCACCAGCCAGTGAAATACTCCCTGTCAGGGTGTGAAAGAGAAATTCATCCCTGCACTGGCCGTTCTGTACTCAGCCATGTAGTGAGGCTTTGACAGATTGCTAACTGTTGTCCACCCTGATCCTCCCAGTAGATTCCTATGGACAGGAAGGGCTACATTATGGGAATTTTGCTTTGGTTTTGGACTGGGTGTTTTTTGTTTGGGTTTTTTTGTGTGTGTGTGTGTGTTTTATTTATTTATTTCTGCAACCTTTCTCAGCAGCACTGAGTTGTGTTGTTCTGATCTGGTTACGCACTTAATTCAGATTTCTGTAAGGACTTTGACTTCACCCAACCATAATGCTCAGCATAACTTGCTGGAGAAGGAAAACGGCAAATACTTTGTGTTTATTCCTGGCAACCATTGGAATAAACTAGAACGAGGAGTAGCGCTGCCCAATACCAGGAACTGTGTAAGCATTGTTACGAGCTGGAGCTGTGCCTTGTGCTAGTTGTTGTGACGCCAGAAAGTTGAGATGTGAACGGTGGAAAGCTGATCCTGGAAGATCACCTACACGCGAAGTAGCACACAAACTAACAGATGAGAAGTGAGGGAGGAGGGGGAGTGTTGAAGTGAGAAGATATCCTTGCCTCCTTCTGCTGCCTGAGCTGAAAGTAGCCTGGGCCAAGTGTCCAGCAGGACATTCCTCAGTGCAAAATCTTGCCATGATACTCCAGTGGAGGCATCGGAAAATTTATTGCTTCTTGTGGTAAGGAAGGAAGGAGGGGAGAGGAAAAAAAAAAAGTGTGGGATTGCAGTAGCTTTCTGTGTCCTTTCTCTCATTTTGGTATCACTGATTCAGTTGTGTCTGAGAAGATGCCGAGTGGGTGGGAATTTGTGGTAACCGACAGTAATGTGAATGCTTTGACTGTTACAGAGGACATCTGTTTGGTTTTTTATCAGTATTCTACTGGCTGACCACTCATCTGGAACATCCCTTCTTTTTCAGGTGAGGGAAGAAGGAGGAGGGGGACTAAAAAAAATTTCTACATAGTTTGAGGCAATCTAATGTTTTGCTTTTTGATGTTTTTGGTTTTAGAATTAGGTGATAGAAGAGTAATACTGGCAAGGAAATCTTAAATTAGTCAAACATGCTCTGACCAGATGCCATTTGTTTTGTGTGGGCTGGAATAGGAAACATCCAGGAATGGTACCTGAGTGCTGGAGGTGCCCTTCCTCAGCTGCAGGTGTTTTTGCTTGCCAGGAAAAGTGAACAAAGTCCTGAAATGAGGAATCCTGCCCAAGGCTTCCCCATGTTTGCGTGGCTGGGCTATTGCGATTGCTTCTGCTGGCCCTGTACAGAAGTGTGTCTCTTTGAACTGGACCCAAAGCACAATGTGGAAAATGCAAGGATTTTACGTTAGTGGGTTGTGGATTCCTGAGACTCTTAAATTTGACAATGGTACTGAAGAATTTGGCTTCAGAGGTGGATGATAGTAAATTTGTCAAGCTTATAAATTTTTGCTGCAGAGATCTGTGTTGTCATCAAAGGCATGTAGTGGTTTTGTCTGCTAGGTCAACTGTTTCTCCATGATGAATGAGAACAGGTAGTAATCTCTCTCTGGTATTCAGAAGGACTTTTGGAGCATGTGAGTTCCCTGCCATTTTCTGTGAAGACTTGAGTTGAAATGGATGGGACGTTGGTGTCCATACTTCCAAAAGAGATGAGGGGGAAGGTTGGGCTACAGCAAGAATCAAGTTCAGCATGGGTGAGAGGGACACAGCAGTTTTTTAGGCTACATGAGTTTCTTAGATAGCAAGATTAGATTAAATTAGCTAGCAAGCATCCTTTCCAGCAAGATGGTCAAGCTATCACCCAGTGGAGCCATGTTGCCCAGGAGAGGGAACAAAGAAAGATTTACAGCTTACCCAGGGATGCTGAATGCCTGTCTGGCTATAGCTGATCTCTTTTGAAAATACTTTAGGTTGAAAGTAATTGCTTGTTGGCTTTTCCTTCACAGCCACAAGAGAGTATTTATCTTGATTAAAGAATATTTGCAGGTATTTCCTCTTTGCCAGGGTGCTTGAGAGTGTTATCCATGACCGTTGCTTTTTAATACCGAAAGACCAAATTTGTCACTGTTGTGCGGCCATTTTTCAAGTTCTACTGGAAGACTTGTAGACACAGACTTTTTTAATATCGCTATCATTTTTTCATATGTGGGTTACAAATCACTATGTTAAATAAATTAAACTACTTATTCAAGCTGAAAAGCCTTTAAAAATCTCGTAAGGTAGCAGAATAGCTTCAGACTTTGGATGGGTTTGATGCATTTAGAGTGTAATCTGTGCTAAAATAGGTAGCCTTAATTAAAACTAACATTACTCTTGTTTAAAACTAATCTTAAAACTTAGCCAACACACAAACAAAGAATGGAGTTTCATATAAATTAAATTTAAATAAATTAAACTAATTGCAAGCAGCATGAAAACTCTTGATACAAAGATAATTGTAGTGACTGATGGTGGAGTAAATTTGCTTTAGGGGGTGTTAGGTAGTTTTTAACAAAGTGCATCTTGAACTGCTGTTTTCCTTTTAAGGAGCTTCTATCCTGGAATTACCCTAGTCAAAAAATGACTGTTTTCTTACAGACTAAATTTCTTGGAAGTGCTCCTGATTTTACTGTGCATCCAGACAGTGATGATGCAGGGCATGTAGATGGTGCTGCGTGCAACCACGACGGTGTTTGGGCAAGGTCAGCTATGCCATCAAGCATCACGCATGCGATGGCTGGTATGGCTGAAGGAAAAATCCTTTGTGGGCTGTAGTTTCATTAAACCAGTGTTTCCTAATTTCCTTTGGCATTAAGGTCCCCATTCCTTCTTTCTGCAGCATGTTTTAGGTGGATAAACTTTGTGAATATTACTGTGCAAGCGCGTAAGCCCTCCTGGTGGTGGCAAGAGCTAGGCAGTGATGAGAGCAAGTGGCTGGAGAGAGCAGCAGTGCCAGCCTACAAGTGATAGAAATGTTCTTGGAAATACGATGCCCGATACTTTGATTTCAGCATTGTCCACGTGGCCTGAGAAAGCTTTTCTTGCCCAAGCAAGGACACTGCTCTTTTGGAAAGCAGGGCTGAAAATGTAGGAGTTCTCTGTAGTCACAGATGGAAACTGGAACTGGCCTTCCAGTACCTGAAGGGGGCCCACAGGAAAGCTGGGGAGGGACTTGTTCTAAGGGCACGTGGTGATAGGATGAGGGGCAACAGTTTTAAACTAGAGCAGGGTAGATTTGGATTAGCCATTAGGAAGAAGCTCTTCACTATGAGGGTGGGGAGACACTGGAATGGGTTGCCCAGAGAAGCTGTGGACGCCTCATCCCTGGAGTGTTTAAGACCAGGCTGGATGAGGCTCAGAGCAACCCGGTCTAGTGGGAGGTGTCCCTGCCCACAGCAGGGCGGTTGGAACGAGATGATCTTTAAGGTCCCTTCCAACTCAAGCCGTTCTATGAAACAAGTGACAACACCACACAAGTGGGCTTATTTGGAAGCATGCCACCATTCACTGTGCGTGCCTGGATTGCTCACTTCTTTATTAGAAGAAAGATATGAATCCCAAACATTTCCAAAAGTAACTGATTCCTGCTTTCTACTACCTGAAACGTAATTAGTTTCTTTCAGTGATACTTACTCAGATCTTCGTGTCTTATTTATTTGGCTTTTTTTTCCCTTCTTCTAATCCAGATGCTGTCAATGTCCCGTTACATGAACAACACAGCTTTTGTCTGGGGGAAAACAGAACAAGTTTGTATTCATTGATCCTTTGACTAATGGTTCTTAAAGCGTTGCTTATGCTGGGGAGCTTCTGTCCGGGCAGCAGAGTAATTTCTGAAGACAGTGCATTTGCTGCAGGACTGAAGTTAGGTGCAGAGACCCAAGTAAACCTTTTAGTGTAGCTAAGGAAGACTGCAAGTCTGAGAATGCTGAGGGCACTGTAGGAAAAGGTGCAAGTGGTAACAGCAAATGAAGAGCTGGCTGGAGGGAGGTTACGCTACCCACACCCTCGCAAAAGGCATTTCACAGAGAAACGCCACAAGCATTTTCTTTGGTTTTGCCCAGTTTTCACTACTTCCTTCAAATCCTGTGCATCCTCAGAATAGCTGCAAACAGGTACATGTATATAATGTGGAGGGAATTCCATCTCTGCAGAATCGAGGCAGAAAACGAGACGGAATAAAACTACACTGCTCTCCTTCCTTCCGTGTTCCAGGTTTGAACCAGAAACTTCATGATCCATACAAAAAAGACTTCAGACAGAACATTTACATTCTGTTAATGTCTAGCTATCTATCTTCTACAGAACAATTGCATATAAAATGATTAATATTTAAACTCTGGTTTCCATTTTCTGCAGGCAGGTTTGAGCTTCAGAGAAGCGTATGATTTTAATGGCACAGAATTGGAAAAGAATTCTGTCAACTTCTGAACACAGTTTTGTTGTTGTTAAAATGTTTGGTCTCTCTCTAAGATAGTTACTGTGTTCATTCAGCACTATTTGTAATGGGTGTTCCTGCTGACCCCTATGTGTATGTTTATTTTTAGAAACTGGGCAGTTCTAGATGCAGCAGTGCTGAGTTATTTAAAAATACGGACTCGTGGAACACCCAGTGCTTGTACATTTCCGAATGACTGTTTAATGCCTGCATTTTCTTCTTCTGTTTGTTTGCGTGCACGCGGACCTCACCTCTGTTCTTCCAACAGATTTCTCTTTCAAATATTTTTCAGTAGGCTGTCTTCCTTTAAAAGCTTGAGCTTTTCTTTGCGTTCTTTGCGGTAGTTTACCAGACACTTCTATCAGATGTGCACTTACAAGGGTGTCCATTGTATTGAATTCTAGCATTTTTTTTCTTTTGCAGGTGTGCTGGTTTGGGCTGAATTAATTTCCTTCACAATAGCTGGTATGGGGCTGTGTTTTGCATTTGTGCTGAAAACAGTGTTGATCATAGAGGTAGCTGCATTCATTATCAAAGTGCGTTACCAGAAGCTGGAGAGCAGCTGTTGAAACCGGCCAAAACCAGCACAACAAGCCAGTGTTCTGATTCAGGTTAAGGGGTTGGCTTTTTTTGTGGTACAGTGTCTTCTGTTGTTATCAGCTGAATTTTAGGCCCCTTAGTGGCAGGTGCAGGGATCAGGTAAATTAGTTCCTTTTTCTGGGCCCTCTGCAATTCAGGGAAGTAGTCTTCTTGGTAAGGTTTTTATCTTTGATCCCCTTTCCACTGAACTTAGTGGCAAGAACCGTGTTCTTGACAAGTCCTTCCCATGTTGCAAAATAGCTGAGTAAAAAGATGATCCATTAAGTCACTTTCTTCTGCATCACTGGTATCGTCTTATGCTAACCTTCCCTAACCCTGCAAACCCAACTTGGATTCATGTTTGAGGGTCAGCACTAGAGTGCGACTCCCCGAAGCACAGGCTGAACCAGTGCCGAGGCGCTGCGAGCCTGTGCTGCGGGGGTGGCCGCAGGCAGCCTTCGGGCGTGCTGGGTCGCGTGGTCCAGAAGCAGAGGTGCTGGGTTGCTCGTTGCAGGGGGCAGGTAGAACCGGGCTGCAATCTGGCTGTGTGAGAAGGTCTCCAGCCGCTGCTGTAGCTTCTCAGCTGTGATGGTTGGTGGGCAGTGGTGTACTGGTGTGACAGCCGGGCATCTCATTCGGGGTGTTACGGCAGCAGGTGATGTGGGCGGTGTGGAGGTGCAATGGTCTTTGCAGCCACTTTGAGAAACACTTCTGCTTGGAACTTAGCCGGGCGTGAAAAGCTTGATGAGATCATGAACAGAAATCTAAGCACTGAAAGTAATGGCTTGTAAGAGCTCCACCTTGTATAGAGTGTTTACAGTCTCTGGTGAAGAATAAAAATGTATCATGAGAACTAGCTCCATCTCTTGTTATTCCAGGTCAGTGTCTCAGGGGAAGACATGAAGATGCAGGCATGCTGAAAACTGCAGAAAAGTGAGCCATGCGTCCTTCTGAAAGCTGAAAAGTAGCCCACTGATAGGGTCATGAACCTGAGACAAGTCTTTGTGTCTGTACTGATGTTTGGAGTAGCTGGTCTACTCCTCTTCATGTATCTGCAAGCTTGGATTGAAGAACAACATACAGGTACAGTGCCTTTTTTTCTTTCTTCCTTTGTTTCTTTTTAATGTGATTGTATCTTTTATTGCAAAGATGATTGTGAAGTCTGAATACGTGTGGACAGCTGGGTGGAGTCCCCCCACTTGGCGGTAGAATGGCATTGAAAATAGATTTGTTTTAATTGCTACACTTCATATAAGCATTGAGAATTTTTTTTGAGTCACATGAAAAGATGCCCCCGGCTACCTAATCGTGTTGTATCAGCTTCATTTATAAAAGCAAGTGTTGCAAAAGCATATTGTGCATGCGTGAAGCCAAGCAAGTCGAGCTTAGAAATAATTCTGTATGCTGATTTTCTGTGGGTTTTCTACATTTCATTTTGTGTGGCAAAAGAATTTTTTAAGAATTACTGCCATGTCTTCTAGACATACTGTGCTTTGAAGCAGCAATGCTCAGATGGAATCATGCTATTCTGCTTTTTAGTTTTGTTTGGTTTTCTGACACAGAGTTAGATACTGGACTTAAAAGCTTTTTATAGATAGAGCATATTGCAACTTTGTGTAAATCTGTATTAGCACTGACTGAGGATTACACTTCTGAGTTGAATTTCTGTTGTCCCCCCTTCAGCTTATTTCAGTTTGCAGCACAGGTTGATTTGGATTCCTTTTTGAATGAAACTCAAACAGACTTTTCACCTCAGCCTCAAGTGGGTGCTCAGTTCACAGGACCAGTCAAAGAGTTCCTCTGAAGTAACCCCCACCCAGACTGCATTTAGGGCAGATGTCAGTAAGGGCCTTCACACCTGCTGTTTCACTCTGCAGATCCACTTCTGCTGTGCCATGTTACATGATGGCATGTCCTTGATTTTACTTGTATACATGTTTGGAGCTTTTTGTTTGTTTTCTTTTTAGGTGTTTTGGCTTTTTGGTTTTTTTTTTTTAACTCCTATATGAAATTTTCCCAGCTTATGAAGAACTCCTGACTTCTATGTCTTCTTGTCTCTATTGCTCAGCTTCCACTTCCTCTGTGAAACTCTTCCTTTATAGTACACTGATACAGTTGTGAAGAAACACATCGTAGAACCACATTAGTCTGCTGGCTTTATTGATCTGTGCTTTTATTCCGTATGAGCTGCCAGGCTCCTTTGTAGAGAGCAGTGGCGAGGGGGGAATCTAGCACATCATTCCTGCCATTGTTTGACAATGACCTTTATGTTTTTTTCCAACTAAGTCCATCATTCATTTCAATTTCTTAACTTTCCTGGGCTTGGCCAAGGTCTTTACAGCCTTGGATTAACAAGACTGTTAGAAAGAGTTAGTATAGACTCCCTTTGGAAAGGTTCCCTTATAATCAGGTGCTGACACAGGGGTGCTGCAGGGGTGGGAGGGGGAAAGCCTTCCTTGAAAATCTCTACCGTTGTCAGGAATGTTAAGGGTAGGTATCCTTGCTTCCAAGGTAGTTCAGGAATGTAGATGACAACTGTAGATTATTGATTTATTTACTTGGTAACATTCTTCACATTCCTTGCGTCTTTCCTTGCACTGTAATTAACCTTTCTTTCCGTGCAGTGCTGCTCGTTGCTATTTCTCACTGTGTTTTTCCCACTCCTTTCTTTTGACTGCATCTATCTACCATTAAAAAGAAAGAGGAAAAATATAATAAAGGGCAAATTGGAACATACTGTCTTCTTTTGGGCAAATAGATGCTTGCTTTGGGGTTTTCTTTGATGTATTGCCGTAATCCTTTTCAGGAGAGAGGCTTCTCATTGTACACATAAGTCATTTCAATGTGAAAACATTTCCATAATAAAATGGAAAGTATCAGGAAATAACAGGATGGTTACCGAGCTTTAAGTGTGACTGCCGTTCTGGGTGCCCTTTTATCTCACCGGACTGCTGTTGTGACAGCACTTCAGCAAGATCCAAAAAAGGGAATCTTGGCATTCTCTACAGTTGCTAGGTCATGCATTTTGGAAAGAGCATGGAGAAAATAATTCTTTGATGTCTGTTCCTGCTTCTTTTAATTTAAGATGTAGAGAGCCATTCTTTTTTTATTTCAAACACCTGTATTTCCTCTAAGCCTTCTGCAGCTCAGTCCTCTAACGTTCTCCCCCTCTATGCTGCTTAAGAGTCGATACAAAATAAAATGTATTTTCATGTTTGTAATATACTTTAGTTATGTGCATTTTGCACTCTTTTTGTCCCTTCTGCCATGTTTTTCATATTGCCATGTGCTGTGCACTGTGGCTTTTTTGGAGATGAGCCGTGTCTGGAGAATCCCAAAGTGATAAGTATCTTTACAAGGATTTTATGTGCTCCTTGAATCATATCACTAGTTGCACAGCTGTAAGACAGCTAGTTGTAGTCTGCAAGTGGCTGAGCGTGTGATTTGATGTTCCATTAAGAAATGGAAAGTGTGCCTCATGCTTCTCAACTGCCATGCTATGAGCCTGTAGAGATAAGGGAGTGTTGTAGGCAGAACTATTTTTATCTTCCTCGGTGCCCAGCTCAAGACCTACAACAGCCATGTTCACATTTGATTGCTGAAGGATGGAAAGTTGGCTGCGTTTGAGTTCAGGAAAGTATCTGTACCCCAGTGAGGTGCTGCTGCTTACCAGCCATTGCTCTGAATATCTGACCGGGAGCCTTTAAAAATCACAATTGCTGGAAGAGATACTGTGTTGTACTAGATTGCTGTTCATAATGTTCATACTTATTTCTCAGGCTCCCTGAGCTGTGGTGTGAATGATTCCCAATCAGATGTAAATTTTGGGGGAAACTGGGAAGCTGTATGGTAATACCCTCTTCTTTATTTGTGTTTGTCTGTACTACTATATTAAAGCCAGACTGTTGACTTCCATACTCACCTTTCTCATTGCCACCTTCTCTTTTTCTCACTGTTCATAACTTTTCATACTAGACCTAATCCTGCTGTTCTTTCAGAGTTTTGACTTCTTTCTACTTGCTTTTCACATCTCTGAGATCTCACCTGTGATTTGATTTCCCCTATTTGTCTTATTTTCCTCTAGACCTAAAAGTCTGCATTTTCATTCCTAGCAGCTTTATATCTCACTTAAGGAATACTGTTAGGTTTCCTTCTCCTGCATGCTTTCTCCTCCCTTTGCAGGGTACTAAGCATGGTTTTGTTTTGTTTTGTTTTCTTCTCATTTACTTTTTCAAACTTACCTCATCACTCATATTTATCCAGCACAGGAACACCTTCGCTAATCTGTCATCCTGTCTGTCTCCTTCAGATGCACCCGCAGGCTCAGCAGCTGGGTGCGTCTCAGCACAGCCATGTCTTCTGCTCCCTCTCACAGGGCTTGGACTCTTATTATTTTGCATCACATTCATCATCCCTATACCTTAAAAAAGAGAAAATCTTTCATTTAGAGATGTCTAAGAAACAGCTGCTAGCTACATGGTGGTCCTCTCTGATGGCTTTTCAGAGACATTAGCAGGCTGAGAGCAGGCGAGTTTTTTGGTTTGGCTCTGCGCGTGGAGCGTACGAAGACAGGATGATATATCCTTCCTTACATGTAGCAGAGCCCTTCTGTTGGGTGTCTTCAGTTCACTCTAGTGGAGTAGTGGAAACAGACTTGTTGAGAACAGTCTGACGTGACTGTCAATACTACAGACTTTATTTGGCTGAAAACTTCATTGACATCAACACTGATAATGTAATACATACAGAGTCATGGAATCATAGAGTGGTTTGGGTTGGAAGGGACCTTAAAGATCATCTAATTCTAAACCACCTGCCATGGGCCAGGAGACCTCCCACTAGAGCAGGCTGCTCAAAGCCCCATCTGTCCTGTTCTTGAACACATCAGGTGATGGAGCTTCCACAACTTTCCTGGGCAACCCGTTCCAGTGTCTCACCACCTTCATAGTGAAGAGCTTCTTCCTAACATCCAATCTAAATCTACCCTGCTCTAGTTTAAAACCATTGCCCCTTGTCCTATCACCATGTGCCCTTAGAACAAGTACCTCCCCAGCTTTCCTGTAGGTCCCCTTCAAGTACTGGAGGCTGCTGTAAGGTCTCCCTGGAGCCTTTTCTTCTCCAGGCTGAGCAGACACAAGTCCCTCAGCCTGTCCTCATAGGAGAGGTGCTGAAGCCCTCTGATCATCTTTGTGTCCCTTCTCTGGATCCTCTCCACAGATCCATGTCCTTCTTGTGTCAGGGGCTCTGTAGCTGGACACAGTACTCCAGGTGGGGTCTCGCAAGCTCTGCAGCGCACGGGTTATATGATGCAGTACCATGTGAGACACACATACAGCCATACAAAGCAGAAGTCTGGAGAGGTAATTTTTTACCTGGCAGCTCATCATTTAGAAGTAATAGTAGAAAAACTTTGAGATAAAAGTTTCTCCATTGCAGACTTACTCTGTTTTCCTGAAGTATGCTGCACGTTTTCAGAATAGCAAGTGGTTGCTGCTGGAGTACACTGAAGGCTGCTTACCTCTGTGTCTGATGGTAAACTGCTTGGATATGTTGCCTGATTACAAACAGCCCTGTTGGAGCATGTGATGTGGTCTCTGCAGAATTCCAAGGGAAACCTTTGGTTTCTCACTAGAATGAAATAAGAAATTCTGGCATTTGCTTTTAGTGTGTGTATATACATATATGTATGCATGTATATTTATTTTGTATACTTATTTTTCGTATCCCCTTTATTTTCCTTCGTTATGTGTATGTAGGGACTGCTGGTAGGAGAAGACAGAAATCTGTCTTCTCAGTGCAGTCAGATACTTGGATACGTGACAAATCAGTTGACATGGAAGAATTCTTTCGGTGTTCAGTCACAACAGCCTTTGTTTCTGTCTTTTTACTTCCATTTTACTCATTTGCTGTTGCTGTAAGCATGTTGGTTATTGCTAGAAATTGGGGATAACTCTTGATAATTCAACATCTATGAAATAAACATTTAAAGATCAGGAGGCTGACAGGTTACAAGTAATAGGAGCTGGTTTAGTGTGCAGGGGATTAATGTCTTCCAGCTGACGTGTATGATTTAGCTGGAAAAAACGTGATGTATGTCTCAGAGCGAAAAGTTCACAGAAAAAGAAAATTGCCTTTTAACTTTTCTTTTCTTTTTTATTTTGAAAGGCAATCATGGCATGGTAGCATGGACATTGGCTAGGCTTTCAAGTTTGGGTCCCTTCTGCCTCAGACAACTGTCTCACATACCTTTTTGTAATTTTTGTTGTAGTTATGTTAATGGCATATTCAAGGAAAAAGAATGTTTCTACATTTTACTGTATTTCTGTGGAAGGCGTTTCAAAACTGTCCTTTTGAACCCAGGAAGGTTCATGTGGCATCAGCATATGGAGGAGCTCTTTTCCTGCTCAGCTCCTCCAGGTTTGAGCCTTGTGGCTCTGTCTGTGGCAGTGAAAGTTACTGTCTTCAGAGGCAAAGGAAAGTTAGTTGGGTACTATCGAATGCTATGTTTAAACACAACAAAACAAAGCCCAAAACAAATCAATACCAATAAACCCTGCAAAGTTTGTTCATTTCTATCCAAAGTGAGCAAGTCAGCTTCAAGGCTCTTCATTTGTTTGTAAAACTACAACTATTCATTACTCCAGAAACTGCAAAATATGCTGTATTTGAAATACTGCCCTGTATAGGGACTAAACTGTTATTAGACTGTTCCCAGGCGTGTTTGAGCCTCGCTTGATGTGAAGTGGTGGGAATAAAATTTCACACATGTCCATTTGGTTTGGATTTTGATTGGTTCGATCTTGATTTAGTGAAGATGTGCAGTGTCCTGGACTGCCTGGAAACCCATCGTTGGCAGCAAGTGGCAACAGTATTATCCCCTCCACTAGTTCTGTAGGAGCCCCCACTCCTTCCAGTCCTACTCATACCCACCAAAACCAATTGTTTCCTTACCATAGCGGGAGCCTCCCTCTGGTTAACAACATCCTAGACTATCATTGACCTCTATTAAACCTCTGTGGTACCTGCCAGCAAATACAATTTGTCCCTCACAGCTTTGTTGTTTCAGATGATTTTGTTTATATTGACCACACAGCTTTCTATCACACGATCCCGGCAGAAAGTCACAGTGCGTGACTCAAGCAGAATTAGGCTGAGTAGGCACAGTTTTTGTCTCTTAATCCTCCGGCTTCCTATGAGCCAGACTTAGCACCATCTGTAAGAGGCAATGACATGAGTTACCAATATTTGAGGAATAATAGAAATATTCCTCCTTTTTTTTGGTCTTTTTTTGAGGTGACTAAGGATTCTAAGCAAAGAATATTTAAGACTTTGCATCACTTATTTAAGAATCATTTTTCTGTTTGCTGCTCTTTAAAATTAAAAAAAAAAATAAATTAAAAAGCAAGACATGGTCAAAGCTAGCCCTTTCCAAACTAGGAATACTTTTGGTGGGTTGGTTGGTTTTTGGCTCTGGCATTCTGCAGCTCAGAAGCTTCCAGAATGGCAGGGATGGGATACAGGGTAACTAGTGCTGCAGCAGTGACCGAAAGGAGTTCAGCACACATGCACAAAACCTGCCGTGAGCCAAGCAGACAAAGTGAGGGGGGTGGTGAGGTGGTGGGAAGAACTCAAAGAAAGTAGTTGGCTTTAGAAAATTGAGTTTCTTGAAAAACAGAGATAGCAAGGCAGTACTTGTCTCCTGGCAAAGAATTTCATTGCCCTAGAACGTAATGGATGATGACCTAATAGCCACAAAATTTGACATACACCTCAGGTATGGCTTCTGCATGTCACAGACACTGGGTAACATCCAGAAAAGTAACTAAAGTTCAGCAGCCTAAGGTTAAGAATAATCAGAATCGATATTAAATTTCACTGTGAGCAAACGCCAGGTGAAAGAAGAGGAGATGTTAATTGATTTTATATTGAATGTGATTGGAATGGAGCAGGTCATTTCAGTACCAATTATAATCTAGCAATAAAAGAACTTGCCCAGCTGTACCTACCTGTGTAAGGGCATAGAGGAAGAAGGTGTTAAAGGTTTGTGGTATTTTATGGTACAGATAAGTTATATCTAGGTTTAATGCAAGTGTGCACTTAGAAACAGCTCAAGGAGACTTGGGGTTATTTACAGAGTTGCACAGTTGTGCCCTAGGTGTATGCATATTGCTTCTTGGTAAATTATTTGTAAGAGAAATGAGGATCTGGGGAGTTCTGGTTTTGATTATGATCAGTTAGGGAGATGTGGAGCATGAGGTCTGTTAGCTGCAGCTGGAAGCACTCAGTTGTATTAAATAGAAATGGGAGGATATCAGTGCCTGATGCTTCACCATTCATCCACAAAATAGTTCTGTTAAGGAAAGAAAATATGTCTAATAGAAAATAAGAAATGCAGTAAACATTGTGTGCAAAGGCAGTTTTCCCTCTGACTCTTGATAATAACTTTATATTCTTGCTTAAACTTTTAAAAAAAAGAGCAGACAAACCCCAGGAAGAGAAAGAAACACAGTTGTTCCTCCATTGGTGCCAAAACCTCATACTTCTACTGTTCAGAAGTATATGGCATGAGAGGTTACTCTGACTTTGCATAACCATCCTGTGCTTTCACAGAATGCTATGGATGGGAGATAATGTTATGTTTAAAAGGCAAAGTATGTTCCTGCTGTTACTGGTTCCCAAACCTGTGTCCATATGAGCCTCGATAGGAATGAGGGTCTTGCTTTAATGGGTGAGGAAGGGAGCCATGGATCTCCAGTGAGGATGTGGATCTCCGGTGAGGACACCCACCTGCTGTCATGTGCAGACAGTGCGTTCTCTGCGTAGCTGTGGTGTGATTCCCACTATTGCCCGCTCAGGAAGCTGTCTGCTGTGGCTGCTCATGGCAGAGTTGCAGCTGGAATGAAAATAGAGCGGCGTGTGTGCTGTGCGATCTTCATGGGAGGGTCAGCTACTCCTCTGGGGGGGGCACAGCGTCAAGCCCATGCTCGTGAGGGACACAAACAGCAGAGTGCCAAAAAGCTGTCGATGGGGTTTGGCAGGGGAAAGGCTGAAAGCTTTGTGCTTTATAGAGGGCTTTGGAGACAACAGTGGAATAAGAAAAGCTTTAGCTGCTCACTGAAGGATGGGTAGTAGTCGTAGCAGCTTTTGATTGCTTCCACCCAATATGTGTGAACCCTCTTACTTTTCAAATTTATTCTTCCTGACTTTGGCCTCACCAAAGTGAGTTGGAGGACTTAGTTAGCAAAAGCTTAATAAAGCTGGATCAATAGAATTCCACTTTTTACTCTGCTAATCTTTGTAAAATTATTTCTTTACCTCTAGAAAAACATTTAGTGGCTAAATAATGCCATGGAATCTGTGTTGCAATAATGTTGTATTCAAAACCCATACTACAGTAGAGTACTGTATTACAGTAGACTTGTCAAGTGATTGGAGAAAACACATGTAGATGCATTAATTTTAGTTTTGTTTTTCTTTGTTTCTGGCTCTTTCTGGCTGCCACTAAAGCTTCATTAATGCCCAGTATGCCTTGTCTGCTACTGAGAACGAACGGGCTATAACCTGGTGACGCCGATTGTGACACTTGAATTGCATGTAAAATGCAGCCTGTTACTTTAAACGTGTTATGTATGTAGTTCATTAAATGTCATTGCTTTAAGATGATTCTATAATTGCGGTCAAGAATGATGGCACACTTTCCAGAAAGATCTGCAGCTCTGTTCTTAATGTAGGGCTGAAGAATCAAGACTTCTCATGAACTTTGACGTGATTTACAAGCTATTTAGAAACACTCGAATAGCTTCACCGAACAGTTATTAATAACGGCGACAGAAATTTGTTTTCCTTAGAACCTGAAATTTACTTAAGATGATCAAGATGTCTGACCTTTTCTGCCTACTAGTAGTCCTCTAACGGGTCATGAAATATGTAAAATACTGACACTGGGGAAGAAACAAATCTGACATATCCTGGGATGAGAGGGAAAGAAACAGGGCAGGCAGGTTAGCAGAGAGACTGGAACTTACTTGGATGTGTTTTTCTCTTTTTACTCTTTGCTGTGGGAGTTGCTGAATTATTAATGCAATAATAAAGTCCATTCGATATGAATAGACTCCTAATCACTAAAGAAATTACTTGTAGGAGCAAAATCATTAGACTGATCGTTGGCTGACTGGCCCCTGATTAAATGATATCCAATGAAGCAACAAAATGTAAAGCAAATGTATCTTTACAAGATTATTTGATTATTTTTCTTCTTCCTCTGTGTGAACTTACGTCAAAGATTTGCTATTGCAGTTTTGGGACTGATGGCAGAGAGTAGGAGATGATAAACATCTCTGCAAAATACCTGGGTTAGCCCCTGACTTTCAAATTAGTTTCAGTGGACTGGGGGGCTACACAAAGTATGTGTGAAATATAAGAAATAATATTTATGTGATTATTGTACTTTCTGGACTTTTAAAACATTTAATTTATCCTCTTACAGATGGCAAAATTGATTGCCCTCTACTTCTTTTCCGTTAACATTTTTCACTTCACTGTGTCTATTTCAGAGATGAACAGGCAAATGAGACGGGGCTTATGTAGGCTGAGGTAGTTGCAGTGAGGTATAAATGCTTCATGATTTATTTAACCTTTGAGCAGAAATTTCTTTCTGGTGGAATTATTCTGCAAATAGCTGAGGTGTGCTACCTCTTAAGTTATGATTGATCGTGCACTATATCAGAACTCCATTGGCATCAGGTGTACGACTGATGTACATAATACAACCTAGACAAAACTGCCAGGTGCTGTGACTGACAGGTGGCTTCAAGGTATTCCAGGCAGGAAGAGTCAGCCTTGCCTCTCCAGCTACCAGAATATCCATATTGTGCATATAAACCAGCTGAACGACAGCTGGGAGTCAGTGTAAGCAAAGACCAGTCTGCGATGACCGATGCCACACTATGAACTAAAAATTTACTTTCTTGAAAGTTAGAGGTTATTTGAAATGGGCTAATCCATGTGGACTCATATCCACTTAAGGCAATCATATTAATTACTTGGGGGAGATCATCTGGGTTTTTAGCAAGTTTTTTGCTATCCTTTCAGTATTAGTTTGTGCCTGAAGAGCAGGTATTCCTCGGGGTCAGCTGGCTGCCACACTCCAGCTTTGTCCCTGCTACAAGGGCCAAAGTTCCAAGAGAGGATCCAAAAGGGCAGTTCAGTCTGTTCAATAATGTGCTTCTTCAAGTTGACGCATTCACTTACAAATCGGCTTTGTTGCTGTTTCCTCCCTGGGGTAAACCAGAGGAAAAAAAAAGAGAGATTCAAAAAATGGCAGAGAAAATCAAATGGTTTCTTGATCTTCACTGATAGGAAAGGAGGGTAAGCCAGCTACTACAGTTGTTTAATTCTAATCTGTTATGAGACATCTGCTAAACTTACTTTACTACATATTTATTATACATATTAATGTTTGTTATGATTACATATTACTTTGGTCCAACTGCTTCTTGGCAGTTCCTATCACTAAAATACTTCTGTCCTTTGACTGTGCTCTTTCTCACATATCAATCATTAGTTAAATTCTCTATCATTAAATCACATTCCAGTGCCACCATTAAAAGAAGGCTGTCATCACACAGCCATTTGGGAGCATAGAAAGTGTAGAATTAATACCGCACGTGCACGATGGCTAACTTGGCCAAAACTGTGTTTTTACCTTGAGAAAACTTCTGCTATTTCAGGTTTTTCCAGTTCCCACTGCTGTTTCTTTTCCTGCCCTCGCAATATCTGTAAGAAGCTCATGTGCCTGCAGTTTGTAAACATGTAAAATGGGTGAATGTGTAGGAGCATCATCTTTTATGAGAAGTAAAAATCTTAACATCTTCACGTTAAGACCACCCTGTGCCAAAAAGTCTGTGCTTCAGAGGACGATGACGGCTCTATTGATCATAGAAGTGATCAGTAGAATTGACAAACCATTTTTTTTCAGTGAACAGTGAAGTCTGACCAATTAAAAGTATCTAATCATCTTTTCCTGCTCGCTTTCTAAATACTCTTTTTCTTTGGCTTTTGTTGTTTTCCTCTGACGTGATAGTGCACTCGCGCAGCAAGTGTTTGTGGCTTAGAGGTAATGTTTCAGGTAGTTACATTGCTACAGACAGTCACATTTGGTTCTTGAATAAATAGCAATAAAACTGAGCAAATAAATGTGTTGGCATTTCCTGTAGTGCCAGATACCCTATCATCAAAAATGTTCACTTGAAACCGCACCTATCTAGGAGTGTTTTCCAGCTACTAATGAAACAAAATAGTCGTCGTGGGGGAAGGACACCTCATGTCTAAACATCTCATGGAAAGTAACAGTAAGCATTTGTCTGTGGAGGTGTTGTGGTGTAGTGGTGCTGTGAACTGGAGGACAAGGGAGGGAGGGATGGCAGAGCCTGAAAGGGAGGTAACAGGTTTGGAGGTGTGGCATTCAGCCCTTGGAGAAGAAAATGCCTGAGACTGACAAACTAGGGGGGTCCAAGAAGAGCAAAAAGCTCAAATCAGACTCCTATGAGTTTTCTCTTCTGAACGGTTTAATCAAGTGGATCGTAGTGTTTTAAATGAGGAATGTTTATAGTACATAATGACTTAGACTGCCATGAACACCAGTGAGGGGAGGCGTTCAGACTGGTGCAAACCTGAAAGCTGTGGTTTCAAAGAGAAATGCTACTTGAGCTAAGCAGAGGGTAGTATGCTAGCGAGGTGATCGCCCTCTGCCATGTAAGACATAACAGGTCACCTCTAGCTTCAAGTATCTCCAGCAGAAGCTTCTGAAGCCAATTTTCTTTGACAGAGAAAAAGAAAAACTAAGCAGGTCAGATCCAAAGGTCTCCCAAGCTTAGCATACTCTCTGTGCAACAGTGCCTAAGAATAAATTAGGGGGAAATAAGGCAAGTTTATAATAATAATTCAAAGAATTTTCTTTGCCCTTTGTGATTTATAATTTAGAGGCTTCCTGGATTGGAGATGTGTTCAGTAGCCCTGGGTTATTCCTTCTTCCATCAATTTATACAGTGTTGTCTTGACTGATGCCTTTCCTCTGGGACCGCTCTGCTGTGGAGTGCCCAGCTGGAGTGTGCTGGAGACTCCTCGCAGCTGTTTAATTCTATGGAAATATTCACCAGAGCATGGATCACCGGATCACTAAAAGAGAACATTCTTTAATCATTGAATATTACTCCAGTGTTGATATCACGGGATCACTAACCACCTTCTGTCCCAGTATGAATGTCATTTACTGATGATAAAGAAGTGACTAATGAGCGATTGGCTCAGCAAAGCATCCCAGCTACTTTCTTATGTTCTTGGTACTCTTCCATGCTTTTCTCTAGGAAAAACTAAGTCAGGAATGATTGTTTGCATCACTTCAGCTTTGTACCTATCAAAGAATTGATAGTAACTTGGAAAATGTTGTTTTCCAATTATTTTTTGAAAAGGAGGGGAGTTTTCTATTTCACTGTACTCAGGACTGTTCTGGGGTTGACTTCCTACCCATCTAAATAAACTGTCTTTCAAGGAGAGAGATTTTGGTAAGAGCAGGTCAGAGATCTGATAGACACTTGAGGGGAGAGGGGCTTGGGTATAAAGCACTTTCTGCGTAGAGGAGGATTAGCATTTTTTAAATTAATAACCAGTAGAACTGCACTTCTCTGCCAGGGTAGTGCGACTGAAGTCATGATTAGTTTTTGAGTAGATGGGTATTTTTTCCACGCTTTTGACGAAATATGCATCCCTTAGTGCCTAAGATTGAGAGGGAGAGAAATAAGTGAGGATTTCTGGTTTGTGGGGGTTTTTTAATATATAAAACATCAAGTGTTCTGAATGCCACATTTGCTTAATGTTGCCTGTACAGTGATCAGAAACGGAGCTGACAGTCTGAGTTGGGCAAAACATGTGCCGGGTGTGGATAGCAAATAGAATTGTATCAGAGCTTGGGGATTTTTAATCACCATCTAGAATGAAATTTTAGTCTATCAATCAGCGGCAACACCTTTGGGAACAGGCTAACGATTAAAGAGTGTTCGTGAAGCTATTGCCGTCACCTTTTCGACTGCTCAGAGGAGCTGACCTGCTGCCATTTCATCTCTGAAGGGCTGTCTGTCTGTGGTGGGTGCAGGTGTGCCAATTCACTTCTTCAGCTTAGAGAAGCTGAGCATCTGACAGCAACCGAGGGTGTTCTACCTATGAAACTCCTGCATGAGCTTCAGCAGACAAAAATTCAATTTTCTTGTCTTAGCCGACAGTGAGGAAGATGAAGGTACCGTCAAATGGTCACCGGTGAATGGAATATTTCAGATGTGAGGGATGCATGAATGGAAAAAAATGACTTTACTAATTCAAAGCAGTTTGGCAAACCACCAATAACCACAATTTTTTTGAGATGGGGGGAAGCAACTTGCAAACCTAGGTGGGTCACAGAAAGGTGCTGAGGGAAACTGCTTAACACGAAGTGGATGCAAGTGACTACCTTAACTTTCATCAAAAGTTTTCACTTATTTTCCTGACAAGAGTTCACACTTGAAAAAAAAAAAAGAAAAATTTGGAAAGTAAATTTACAAAATTCTTAAAAAGGCTTTACAAGGATATGTTTGTCTTTGTGTCCCCAGAAGAACAATGATCAAGTAAATTAAGGTTAGCTGAAAATCTTTCAGAATCATTTTTACTGGAAAATATCCAATTATCAAAGTAGAAACTAAATACAAATAAAAAATATAAGCTCTTTCTTGTTTATTTCAAAGAAAAAAATTGATTAAAATAAAAATTACAAGCATTAATCTCTGGATTTGCTTTTTAAGGATCTGTTTGATTCAATGCAATATGTGATGTGTGGCTTAAATTCAGCATTCTAAAATGGGAAAGAAAAAAAAGTCAGAGTTCCCTTTGGAAAAGTAATTGAGGTTTTTTACCAGCTCTGACAAAGGCCCCTTGCACTTATAGGGATATATTGGAGATGCATTATAGATTACAGTATTTGAATTTGTGAGGCAAATGATTATATATCACTTATTTACAAATGTACTTCGTTTAATTAGGTATAGTACTTCATAGACTTTCAGCAAATACTTTGTGCTCTGTCTGTCCACTAAAGAATGATTTCTTGTAAAGAGACCGTGCAACAGCACTTGATTAAGTTTTGATTTGAGAGGAAGAGACCTCAGAATTCCGTGAGCAACTTCTGCCTGTGCAGTTTATTGAAGCAGGAGTAGAGAGTGTGATAGAGAAATCAGTTTTGTCCATCCTTCATTGAGCTTGTGGGGGTTTCAATTAATTCTGCTAAGTTAGAGTTTCTGGTGGAAAATCTACTGTCTTTTGCTGGAACTGTTAGATAAGGGTTGTGCTCCTTTTGAATTCAATTCCTGAAAGTAAGAAAAAGGCAACATTCAGTCACAGATTAATCTCCAAATCAGTTCTGATGAAGTATTTTAAAGCATTAAGAATGTAACACAAGCCCTCTTGCTTATTCCTTTCTTTTATTCATTAATTGTTTGGAGAAACCTTGTGTTCATAACAAAATATATCCTTCTTCAAGAGTAAATTTTCTTGGGGAGGAAGTCCTCAAGAAGTTTATTTATAGTAACTATTTGGCTAAGAGATGCAAGAATATATATTTCAGATTGCTGAAGAAGTTAACACTTTGCTCAGTGAAAAAACAAAGTCTATCCGCTTCCTAAGCACGTGGCAACTGTTTTGAAGACAACATCTATCCTGCTAGTCTCTGTCAGCCTTGGTGCTCCCCTGGAACACTAAATGCTCACTCTTGAATATAAA
Organism: Ceryle rudis; assembly: GCA_033439905.1. Classification (NCBI taxonomy): domain Eukaryota; kingdom Metazoa; phylum Chordata; class Aves; order Coraciiformes; family Cerylidae; genus Ceryle; species Ceryle rudis. The sequence goes on from JAAGNO010024250.1 coordinate 94,215, forward strand.
ACGGCCTTTGAGAAGATACAGGGCATCATGCCTTCTATAGGGGTAGTGCAGACAGATAGGAGAAAGGGACATATGTGCTTGCTTTTCATCGAGACAGTGACAAGCAGTAGATGGGACTGCAGGTTTATGTGAGCTGCTTACTTTTTTTTTGCCTGAGAGTAGAAATGCCAGTATAAATCTGACTCCTCTCTTGCTTAAATTGCAAAATGTCAGTCAGTAGTTGCAGTGGTTTATGGAAATGAGGGTAATGTCAGCTTACTTCAGTGTTATGCTTCTCATGCTTTAAGCAAATAAGGCCTCTTTCGTAGGTCACTTTTTGTCTGAAAAGTGTGAGGTATTTTGGATTTGAGCAGTAACGCGTTGTAACACGTTTCCCACGTGGTACTGGACGTGACATGGCTGTTGCCACCAAGATACCTAAATGCTTTCAACCCTTCATTATCAGATCCCAAAATGAGCATCTCTGGGTGCCCTTGAGTGGATGGCACTGTTCTCCTGCTCAGGTACTTGATGTTCCTTTACAGATCCTAAGTTGGAAAAAATAAAAATGGAGATTTACTACTGTATTTTAGCCTGAGATTTTCCACGCTTTGTTAAACCACGGTGGTGACACGTGAATAAGGGAGAAGTCTTGATTTGGACTGGTGGAAGGCTTTGTAAATTTTGTGTGGAGAGTCATCGAGGCAGATGTAAAGAGATTTCAGGTCATGACTTGCTTATTAAGCCTAGGCGCACAAATCATAAAATATAGGAGAAGGAATGAGATGAGATGTGTAGGAGGGAGTTTGGAAGAGAAATGTTAGGGTGAGTAGGCTGACTGCTTATTAACACTGCAGTTAGTGGAGAGGGGACAGAGTTATCTGCCCTCCAGATAACTTCAGGTCTCTGTCTGTCCTGCAGTGTAGTGTCGGTGAGGTTGGTGTCACATACTGGTTTGGACTAAGGTTGGGACAGAGAGTTGGTATTATTTGTTGTTTGGAGCATGGGCAGACTCGGGGGAACAGGAACATTTGTCAGGGTGAAGCTGAAAATTAGTTTAGAGCAGGTAGGTACTGGTGCAGTTGAGTTACTGGTTTGAAGTTTCAACTGGTTGCAGTTACAAATCCAGTTTAATTACCCTTTTCTGAACATCTCCTACGGAGCCGCTGTCTGTCCAGGGGCTTAGGAGGAGCCTAGAAAGAGGCTTAGTTTGGCCTGCTGAAAATCAGCCTTGGGAATACCCCTTGGAGGTGCTACAATTTGTGTTCTTTCTATAGGAACTTTTTACCGAGGGTGTGCAAAGGAAATCTAGCCAAGAATAGAAAGTGGTTTCATGTTCCTAGGTTATATAAAACTCCAGAGGTTTGCCAGGTTCTTCCCTGGATATTCAGCTTTGTTAACCCTTTGTGTGTTCTACAGTTCGAGTTAACATTTCAAAGATAATTTGGAAAGATGAGTTCAGATGCTCATCAGTGAAGTGCAGGTGCTCCTCTGTGAACACAGGAGGAGGGAAATTAATGCAAAATAGATCCACAACATAAAATGCTGTGAGAAGGGTTCTGTCATGTGCTGCTCCCTCTTTCAGCCCTTTTACATTCAAGAAGCTTCATTCTGTTTTATGACGGTAGATGGTTTTCACGTGACGAGTGATGTTCTTACTTGGTGAACGGCAAATTTTGAGATATATGGCATCAAATTCTTTTGCCTCCCTTTCCTGTGGGAGGAAGAGTGATCTCTTAATCGAGGTCCTAGATAAGGTGGAAGATAATAAGGTGCTCTCTGAGCTTGCCACAGGTTTCTTAAGAAACCCTCAACAATACAGAAAACTTAGTCTCCAATTCCCTGTTTACCAAGCAGGGTTGATGCCAGGTCCTACTTCGCAGGTTTCCTCTGGTATTTGGATCCCATACTAACAGAAACATATCATCTTACCTTCAGTGGAGGCTTTTTCGTGTTTGGTGTCCTTTGAGACCCTTCCTTACAAAGGCAAGAGAACATTCCTCACAGAAAGATGAAATTCTCTTTATTCCATTTCTTCTCAGTAACACTGAAAACCTGGGTCATTATGAATTAAATTCTTAGATAGAATGTTGCCATTCATTGAGATGTATGCTCTGCTTTCATTGCTTACAAGGTTCTTATAACCAATCCATTTAACTTATCAAAATGCATTATCTTGTCCAAAATGTATTATCTAGTCAGGTAAAATAATTTCTTGTAAATGATAACAGCCACTGTATACAGGCTCAGAAGCTGTAGTTGCAAAGTGGGCAGGTGGTGCATAAAATCTGAACTGTATAAATGCTTCCTTATTGATTCCAGTTTAAGAACTGTCAGTGACTGGTATGTCACTATGAATATTTAGTTTACTGTATTCAGAAGCCATTTCTGTTCACCATCTCAGATTTTCAGGTGTTCCATTTATATTTCGCCCAATAAACAGACAAACAAATCTAACCACCCTCAACAAGTGTACTGTGTGTGTTGCTTGGTTTAAAATAATAAAGCTTATTAAATATTTAATTAAATTAATAAAAGACATATTAAATTAAAAAACTTAAGTCTGGTAAGTTCACAGTTAGACTTTCAATAAATATGTCAATATCTGTAAGACAGTTGTGTATAACCAGTATTCACATATTGAAGAGCCAAAAGAAGAGGAAAAGTACAATTTATTGTACATTAGAGTCTTGTATTTCAGCACCTACTCCCTCCAGAGGAGTGCTGATAGAAGATGTTTCAGTGCCGTTTATATGAAAGATACTAACATTGATCACAAAGTTCTAAGAGCTGTGTCGTAAGCCTAATATATTCTTCTTTACATGTCATAGATCTATACTGTATGCTTCCTTTGGGGGAGTGGGTTAATATTGGAATACTTTGCATCAGGTAGATGAAGTTCTAATAGAACTAATATTTCTGCATATAAGAAGTTTTTACCATTTTGTATTTCCCTTTTTGTAGCCTCTCATTATCAAAAGCAGAGCAGAAGTCTTTTGATGGTTTGGTTTGGTTTTTTTTTTGATCCTAATGTAGCAAATTGTATGGATTTGTTTGTTTTCTACATAACTGGCTGTAAACTTGTCACTTGAATGAAAAATTGTTCTGAAGGGGAAAGAGCAAAGCAAAGATGGTGGGAAGTGCACCTCGCATTGATGGAGATGGTAATTTGTGTTAACACCTCGACTGGGCATGGCTGCAAATGCCTCTTATTATCCAGGACATACCTTCTCAAGACAAAGTTGTTACATTTTCTGAGAAATATCCCAACTGTCACCCATAATTTTTTGACTATTCTTTTTATCTGAGCTTGACAGATTCACTGTTTCTTTTTGTTCTTCCATTTCTTCTGCAATCCCTCAGGCAGGATGTTGTTTTCTTAGAACTTTAATTCCACCAGCTATATATAATAAGGTATATTAAAGTAGGAGAAGAAAAATATTCAGAACCAGTAGGCACCAATAAATAAAGAAGAGCAAGTTAGCTTAAGCGCATTACCTTTCTTTGCTTTTCTTATCTGCACCCAAGAGTCTCAAACTACCTCATATTTTTACATAAATGTGGTAATATTTTATTGCTAAAATGTTCTTTTGTACCAAAAGTATTTTAAAAGAAAACATTTACAATAGAAGCTGGAGTGAAAAAGGAGTTCAGTTATACCAACAATCAGAGTGGGGGAAAGCTGTGTTCTTACTAGTGGTGTAAAACACAAAGCATGGCCGTTTGTATGTGTCCTCTTGTGCTATCCAAAGATCTCTGATCATAAAGACCGTATTTGTTGCAACAGCAGTTTCGTTTGAACAGGAGAGCTAATTCTGTGCTTAGATTAAAAATAAATGGTATTTGATCTCTGAAGTTGATTTCATATAATTTATTGCTTTGGATTCTAGTTCTGTATCTGGTTATTTTGGTGATGTAAGGTGGAAGCCCTTCAAGGCTTTTGGTTTCCTGCTGGCTGAAACTATTGGTTTTAATGCCCACTATCCATGGGCACTGAAGTTCTAGAGAGAAAGCTCTGCCTAGAAACCATTACCAGAATAAATGTTCTCATTAAGTTCCAAAGCATGAAAGGATACCGAGGCTTTACATACACAGGCTTTCATGAGAAGTAGAGTGGGGTTTTGCTTTGAGTATTGCTCTACCTTGTTCAGGTACCAGCCATTGGATTCCTGGGCTGAGCTCTCAGAGATGTATAGCTGGCTTAAAATTTTCAAGGTCTCTGTTTTCCTTGAAGATGAACAGCAGTAGAGCCTCTCAAATGGCTCCATCTCATGTGGACAAAGTGGGTCGACTTGGGAGGTGTGGGAAGAGATACATTGTTTTTCATGCATGATGTCAGACAAAACATTATTCCATCAGTATTTTCTTGTCCCAGAACATAAATACTGTTTTTTTCCGTGCTGTAGCATAATCTTGATTTATGCTTTTGATTATGCTCTCATCAGGACATGTAGAGAGGTGTGTTTCACATGATGAGTATGGCAGCTGTCTTTAGCAGACCACAAGGCACAGCAAGATTGTTAGATTTAAAAATAAATAAATTAATAAATTAATTCCCCCCATCTGATGAGATGTACTTACCAGAATGTATTTATTGCCAGCTTCAAAACTCCCAACTGGAATGTACATGCACATTATTTCTAATCAAGGTACTGTAGTGTCTTTAAAGCTCTTCCAGCAGCTATGGGGTTGAACATTGAACCTTGATTTTAATTCTTATTGTGTGTCTCAGTTATGCAAAAGACCTATGTTCCAAATGAAGCCGTACTATGCAAACTGCAGACTCAGATGGGTTCTTTAAAGTTATTTTTCTTGTTAATGCACATTCTGTTAGGAGAGTCTGGATTATTTTATTTTTTAAAGCGGGTTCTGTGAGGTAGTTTTCTTGTCTCAAATCTGTGTTCCTCGTGGCACTTTTTAACAAAGAGAAACATTAAGCTTAAATGAACATCTCCAGGTAGCCTAGCAACAGGATATGATTAATAATACCTTTCACCTAACTGTATGCAGATAAATGTCTGAAAGTGAAAGCAAATTCAGAATTGGTTGGCCAGAGCCTGGCAGTGCAGTGAGAGAGAAGAGGTAATACGATAATATCTCATGATCTTTGTTAAAAAAAGGAGAGAAAATAAAAGATAGATTTAATGGGTTGGATCTGCCTTACGGAGTAAAATACAGAGCATAATAGGGTTTTTTTAATAACAATTAAATGGTGTACTAAGAGAAAGTATAAATGCCTTTGCTTCTCATTATTGGTTATCATTACTAATTTACCAGCCATGCTTTTTCATATGTGAGAGATCAGAAACAATCAGTAGTAATTACTGGGCCATCACAGCTAAAATGAAATGTAGTATAATTTAATATACAGTTAATGGCTTTATAGTGCCATATGAGTGATTTTAGGCCTCAAATGGAGTTTTGTGCTGAGTGCTGGTCTTAAAAAATATACAAAACATTGGATATGGCATTAAGTTTATAATTAAAGTTTTCTAACAGAGAAAAGAAGTTGCTGTGGACATTCTGTCTTCTGTGACACTGCATTATTTAGCTTTTCCTTATAACTTTGTATGCAGGTATATACACACATATAAATAAAAGGATTCTGAATTTTATCTGTAGATGTTTGAATTTTATATATTTATAAAATATTGGAGATATTTACTTTTCAAGCACTCCAGAATGTTAGAATATGCGTTGGCCACACAAGCTTAATTCGTTCTCATTTTGTATTCATTCTGTATGAAGAAGAGGCACTGTGGGAGTAGGGTGAATATGAGATTCATTGTAGGCTCATTTTTGTAATAGTGAGAAATTGCTGTTTGTATAGGAATAAAATGGAGTAATGTATTTCTGTGCTGAATGCAGAAGATCTAGTTATCTTGAGACAATCCGATGGACTGGCATAAAATCATAACCATTTGCCTTCGGAGAAGAAATAACCTATTCTAATGCAGGAGCACAGATTTCTGTCCTGCTCTTAAAATCTGCAGAACCTGCTTTTTTTTTTTTTCTATTTTCAAATTACTTAATTATACTGATTGTGCACTATCTTCTGTCTGAAATCATGTAGAGATGTTTGCGTTTTTTTCCAGTTCATCAAATGGCCTGTGTTTGTATTTGCTGCTTAGTGGCAAAGTGAACCTTTCAGTGTATTAGAGAAGTTGTAGAGGAAACGCTGTGAAAGGTTAGCTGCTGAATGTGCTCCATCTAAGTGTCTTGATATGTTTTCATGGGCTAACGATCTGCCAGCAACTATTTCAGTCTTCACTTATTTTACCTTTACATAGTTTAATTCTGTACTGCCTGGTGGGATTCCAGGTTTTGTTGCTGAAATAAGAGGGAAGATTTCCTGCATTTAATAGGAAATGTCCTTTTTTGTTCATATTTGGTAGCTTACTGTCGAAGTCTGGTTGTTCTTCTGAATTAGACAGCAGGTCTATTTAAGTCCTGACTGTTTTCAAAAGAAAGTTGCTGCTTTTTTCTCTAACAGCTGCCACCCCCAGTTACTGTGCAAAGACACTGGTGTAGCTGTGTTACGGTGTTTCAGAGGTGTAGGAGGGGATCTCTGCCTCATAGCTCAGAGAGTCGCCCCTTATTAGCTGAAACACCCCCCTGCAACATGTTGAACCCCGGTATTTGGCTTCTGTTACAGAGATGATCTTTTTCTCTGCTGGAAAACTCCTGTAAGTTTCCTCCTCCACCCCGCATTGGTTGTAGCCTTATCTTGTACTCTTTCCTTAACCGATGTTCACTCTTTCACCTTCTAGTCATCACCTGAATCCATCTGGCACTAGGCTGAGACCAACAGTACCATCTCCTGTGCCACCTGCTACAACTCCTCTTATTCCCTTGGGAACATGTCACTTAGTGGCTCTGCAGCTCCTCAGCCATCGTGGCTGGAGCGGGCACTGGGAAGCGTGATGGGACTCCTGTGGAAGAGTAGGTCTGTTTGCCTTTGGTTTGTCACCGTCAGGCTTGCAGCTGGTGACTGTCAGTTTACATCACAGGACTAAATGATGGGGCAAACCCCTGTTAAATGCTGCCTAGAATTGCTCCTTGTGCCACCTTGCATGTGGAACTGGAAACCATAGATCCTTTTAGCAGTCCCCTGCAGGTACCTGTTGCATGGCAGGCGTTCATTATTCGGTGTGTTGGATGTGGCTGACAGCACAGTGATGACATGGCCATAAAGGCCTGTCTTTGGTTTTTCTTTCTTTGATTAAGCAAACACCAAGCCCAGCATTTTTGAGGATTCCTCTAACATGTCTCTCTAGTATTAGTAGAAAGAAGCTAATTCCTGGTTAGGAAATAAATATCATCCTTACTCCTGAGGTCTTGAGACTCCACTTTTTGAAATTACTGGAAGTTGTGCCACTAACTTACCTGAGATACGACGGTGCCCTTTATTTCTCCAGTTCTGATGAATGAAATCTTTAGATCTCTGTTTGTAACGTATCCTAACTATAACTGATTCTGCAAACAACTCATGATTCTTTTACTTCTTGAAATCAGCCATCAAAGACTGTTCACAGAACTAGTTTGACTTGTAAGTCAGGTAATTATTTATTTTCTGGGAATTACAGCTTCTAGTCAATGGAAGATATTCATGCAGCTCTTTCCCCAGCTTTCCCGACCTTCTAGTTTGAGTCAGCTGTGTTTGCTTCAGTCTTCAGCCCTTAAATACGTTTGTAGGTTTTTGTTTCAAAAACCACCAAGTAAGAAAAGAATGAAACCGAAATCCCCCTTTCTTTCAAGACTGCAGTTTCAGGGGAGCGTTTATTTGTGCTGGTGAATCACATTTTCATCTCAAAGAAGAGAGACTTTCGTAGGGGGTTCTGTAAACTTAAATGGGATCAGAAGGGATTGTTTTCAGACAAACTTCATTTTCCAACCAGTCGATTTTAAGATGGAGTATAAGTAGCAAAGCAGCAATGCACTACAATTTGCAAACGTGTAAGATTTTGTTGTATAATGCAGCTATGAAATGCAGTTTGTCTAAACAAGCAAAACAGTCCTGAAAGTAAAAATGACTAATGTTTTAAAGAAAAGATACATAGCTTCACATTGACTAAAGCCAGATAGGAAAATGTTCCTGTGCAGTTCTTCTCCACAACCCACTGTATTTCAATAGGTGGCTGCAGCAGTTGCTAGTGAAATAGACTGTAATTAAGTTCTATGCCCCCTGAGTAATTACTAATGAAAGAATAATTACAAGTTTATTGCACATTACCTAGTCTAAATTTTCAGAAGTCACGTGCGACCTGGAAGGTCTCCATCTCTTCTGTAACTCCCCAGGGACACCTTGTAGGAACCTCTTTTTGAAAGTGCTGTAAATCTTACCTGAATTTTGAGGCGAAGCGGTAAGTGTGTGAAGCCGCATCCTTTCCGCCTTTTTTCTTACAGAACTGAGAAATGTAGAGGGAATTATGAGTGGGATTTTTTGCATTCTCAGAGTCTGTGCATGTGTGTGTTTTGCCTCTCTTTGCCCTCTACCTCAGATGCCAAAACACATTAGCATCTGTCTTTCTGACTGGCACTGAAGTGCTCTGGACTTCAATCGGTGAAACTGGTGTCGCTGTATTTCAGTTGGCAACTACTGTGCTGCAAAATGCCCTCAAGATCCCTCTGCTTTTGAGAGGTGTTGCACCAGCTGGGAGATCTACTTCCTAAATTGCTTGTTACTGGTCAGCATGATCCCACAATCCTCGTGCCTTAAGTAGCAGAAGATGGAGTTAGAGCTGCTCATCTCTTTAATATCTGTTCAAGGGTCCACTGGATCTGTTTGGTGGTACAACACGATGCACTATTTTCATTCTTGTGGAGGTCAAGGACATTCACAGAAGTCTGAACAATCCATTTTATTCACCCAATCCTGTTCAACATATGCACAGTGATCCCGGATGGCCTTGCACAGTTTCCAGTTTCACAGGTGTCTGAAATGTTGAATATTTGTTTCTTTTTCCTTGGAGTAAGCAGAAGTGGCTGCTTCAAATAAATAAATAAGGGGGGGGTGGAAAAAAAAGAAGGAAAGTAAACACCATGGTTCAGATTGCTTCTGCATCCAGTTCAGGCTGAATGCTGCTGATACTCTTTTGTTACTGCTTGTTCATCAGCATT
>JAAGNO010024255.1:1991-19098 GCA_033439905.1 Ceryle rudis
GTCAAGTCGAGAAACCCTATCGGGGCAGGGAACGCACTCTCCCGCCTCCCGAGCCGGGCACGTAACTCGTTTCCCCCCCCCACCCCGTGGTAGGTGGTGCTGTGTCTGGTCCGTCAGAGCTGGTACCGGCAAAGTGAAGTCCGAGGCACCCGGGCGCAGAAGCGTGGCTGCGGCAGCCCCAGTTTTGCTGGCAGAAGGGCGTCCTCGAAGCGCCGGGTCTGGCCGCTGACGAGCGCTTCGGCCTCTGCGGACAGGAGGATGAGCCCGCGCTCTTCTCCGCCTGCCTTCACCTCGCCGGTACCGCGCCCGCCGACCTCCTTCCTGCCCAGTTGCTCCTGCCCTGTGCTCCATGGGTGCAGGTCCTCCCCCAAGTACATGTGTCACCAGCTTCTCTTGCTATTCTCTGGCCACCTAAGCACATCTGCAGGTGAAAGAGGCCACAGGAAAGCCCTGTTACTGTGTGCCATGTTGAGGAAGGCCATGACAAGGCAGATCCCACAAAAAGGCAGATTTTTTTTTTTCCAGCTGTGATGCAAGACACCAGGTTACAGTTCTCGTGATTTAAAATGTATAGTGTGTGCATTCATTATTTATGCCCTAGGGGGAAGCCCATGGAGCACGTTCCTCAGCTAACCGTTGTACCTATTTTCTTAGAAAGCCAGGCTAGCAGAAACTTAGGGCAGCGATTGGGAAATCAGATCAACACGGGCAGATCTTTGTATCACAGGGAATTATCATCTCCTTTGGTTGCTGCCTCATTTAGTCATTCTGACTTCCCTTGTAGGTGAGTCTTTAGCTGATGAATATCCCTACTTGCCAAATGGAGCAACAATAAGCCTCTCATCCCAAGCCCTTCTGCCTCAGTGCTCCCTCAGAACTCTTCCTTTCTGTTGAAACTCCACCTGCCCTCACAGCTCTCCTCAGTGACTGGAAGTGCTCTACCAACATGGAAGCACATCAGTGCCCTGAACAGTCAGTCCTTCAGCACTGCAGAGTTTAAAAATATTCAATCCTCTGAACAGGCCAAGCTTCATCTTTCTAGGCATTTTTTCAAGATAGCCAACCTAAAGTTTGGTTGGTTTGTTTTTGTTTTTGTTTTTTTTTAAATACATCTTTTTCCTTGTTCTTATTTTTTCTGCCCTTCACACAGCTCACACACTCTCTTTTTATGTCCTGATAAGGCTGATTCGGCCACATGTGCCCTTTGCCAGAGGGTTCCTTCCCTCACAGAGCTGAGATAATGTTGTCACAGATACAGCCCTACGATTGCCCTGTTCACTGTGTAATAGTACTGCTGTTCAACACAGAGAGCATCTGGGACAGTATCTGACAGTCTACTTACTTTAGGCCAATTTTTATCCAGATAGTAATGATTACATTACTGTCCTGTGGTATTTCTAAAGAGGAAGCAGGGTGCTGGAACAGCTTAGTTTGTCCTGAGGACCATATATTGCATTTGTATGCTATGACATGTTACTATTAAGGTTATGACAAAAAGAACTGGGAACACTTCTCAGAGTAAGCTGTTAAAAACAGAGTCTACAAGCTGTACTGCAAAACTCGCTGAAAAGCTAACCCAATTAAAGGTGTAGTTGCTGCAATCCTTTTTACACAGAATTACACAGAATTATCATAGGGGCTGGAATAGACCTTTGAGATCATCAAGTCCAGCCTAAGACCTGACACCACACTACCTAGCTAGAGCATGTCACTAAGTGCCACATCCAATCTTTCCTTAAACAGCGCAAGGGACGGCGACTCCACCACCTCCCCCTGCAGACCATTCCAGTGTCTAATGACCCTTTCCGTAAGGAAGTGCTTCCTGATATCCAACCTAAACCTCCCTGGCCCAGCTTCAGGCCATGCCCTCTTGTTCTGTCCTTGGTTGCCTGGGAGAAGAGTCCAGCCCCCATCTGCCTACAACTACCTTTCAGGTAGGGGTAGAGAGTGATGAGGTCTCCCCTGAGTCTCCTCCAGGCTGAACAGCCCCAGCTCCCAGCCTCTAGCTATGCCACTTACTAGTCTCTGTCTAGTAATAATAATGGTATTTATCAAATTTCTTAGTAATTCGGCTCACCTAGAAACAAAGCCATTTTTCTGTCTGCATATGGAGAGGTGGGGAGTTATTTTTCTTCACGTGAATCTATTCCCAGTAAGGTCAAATAAGGAGCAGTGACAGAGCAGGACTGGCCAGTCAGTGGGGCAAGAGCTGCTGTCAAGTTGCCTAACTGGTTTCTGAGGTTTCTCACATGCAGTTAAATCACTATTCAATCCCACAAGAGAAGAAAAAATGCTTTTGAGTCTTTTTTTGGTTTCTCCTTACCACAAAAGGAGAACCTAAAAAAACTGTGTGTCACTGAGAAAGAGGTTTTTTGGTTTTGGTTTTGGGTTTTTTTTCATGGCTGCTGTTGATGTTAGAAATTTAGGCCTTTGTTATCCTACTGTTTTGGAGACCTCCCTACTAGCTTGCCAGAGAGAGCAAGCAGTATTAGGATGTCAATCAAAATAAAGGTTACATCTATCTAGGTGAAAAAGCAAATACTGATTTTACATTTTTAATGGTTTTGATTGTTCTCTATTTAGCTTGCATTTCTGTACCTTCTAGAGGAATTAAAGAGTGGACACTGGTTTAGTGTGCAGAGATATGCATTCCTGCAAAAACATATTCCCACCTGAGACACTCATTTTGAAACAGTAAAGGAAGAACATGAGAGAGAAGGAAAAAATAGGCTCTCTTTGTAAAAGTATTGCATATTTGTTACAACATTGCTTTTTTTCTCTGCAAGTTGGGAGAAACTGGCAAATTGTGCCACATTTGTTTACTCTGGTTAAATAGAAATGCAGTGATTCTTTCAAAGCTCAGAGCTGGCAGCAGCACAGTCATCGCACACAGTGCTTGAAGGGTTTCATGATTAGTCATCCGTAATACCATTAAGAAGAATGTCTTGGATCACTCACTATGCAAGGATAAGTGATCAGAGGAAACCATATGATAGGAAAGGATGATAAAGATGAGCTATTCCAGTGCTGAACTGATGCTAAGGAACAACTTGAGCCACAGGTATTCTTGATATCCTTGATATATAAAAAAGACCAGAAAATGAAGGCAATCATTTTTCCTCTCTCCCTCCTAACTTCCCACCTAGTTTCTTGGAATATAGGCAAAATTAGTTCAGTGACTGTTACTGTACAGAGACTAGAGCCAAGGTAGCAATAACCTCTAGCCTGACCAGCGTCAGTGTTTGTTGTAAGAAGACTTAAACAGGTCTGCATAAAATCATCATCCGTAAAGTAGGAAAGTAACATCACCACTGCTTGGCTGTAGTATAGGTTTAAATTATGGAAAAGAACCATGAACTTCCCCTCTTTGCATCGGGGCTTGTGGTTTGACTGCTGCGGTTAATGGCTAGACATATATTCAGAAGATTTGGCACACAAGGGTAGGTAAGTTTGCCACAGCAGTTGGAGGAAACCCGAAGAGCAATACCACGCACAGTAACGGTGTTAATTAGTAATTCCTCACTACTAGTCGGGAAGCCTACAAAAAAGCAGGACAGGCTGCATACCTAAGGTTGGTTTGAGCTTTCCCAACAGGGCCACTCCAGAACAGTCGCCATAAGGCCTGACCACTCCTCGGTGGGCTGCTGGCCACAGCGGTGAGGACGGTGCTCCGGCTGGGCAGGCGTTCGGGCAGCTGCAGGGGGTGGCTGCCCAGATGGCACATTCACCCCTCACAGGCACCCCCTGCCCGGGCAGGCACAGGCTGAGGTAAACCACGGGGGTCGCGGCCTCCCCGGCTGAGGTCCCTGCGGGAAATGTCGTCCTCCGCTGCCTCCGGGCTGCTCCGAGGAGTCAGCTCACAGGCTGGCACTGGTCGGCAAACACTTGGCTGTCACGAAGCACGTTTACCACCTCACGTTTATGTAACGCTGCTTTCTGGGGGCTTCTCGTGCGTCTCTATTACAAGCTCACAGCCACGGCTGTGAATAGTAGAAGAGAGCGCCAGGCCTGGCAAACGATGCCCATGCGCGCCCGCTGCCCGCTTCTGCTCCAGCCACCAGCGCAGCCCCCGGCACGCACGGACTCCCGCTGCGGTCAGTCCCCACGTCCGAGGCGGGCGCCACGGGCCGGGCCGAGCCGAGCCGCAGCGCTCCAGCCTTTCTCTAATAACAAGAGAAAACGTTCTCCATGGCGGCTCGTTGGTCTAGGGGTATGATTCTCGCTTAGGGTGCGAGAGGTCCCGGGTTCAAATCCCGGACGAGCCCGTGTTTTCCTTTTTACAAATTTCCTCCCGTTCCTCTCCAACCCCTCCGTGCTTACCCGCCCTTCTCACTTTATGCGACCCGTGCCCTCCGCTTCGCAGGCAACGGCTGCTCCCACACACACAGCGGGGAGACATGGACGGGACTTACAATGAGACACGTTCCTTTTTTAACGCAAGGAATCAGCATTAATAACCCTAAAGGAAGGACTCATCCCTCTTGTTTGATGTCCCCTCTTCCCCCAAGACCGGCGCGCCGCTACCCCGGATTTTCCCTGTAAGAAACCACGGCCGTGCCGCCGCAGCACCGAGGAGCCTGCCGTCCCCTCCCCCACCCCGGCACCGCACTTTCCCCCCTGCTTTTTCCTAGTATTATTCGGAGGAGCGGCGGGTGCGCAAGAATGTGCCCCGTCAGCACAAGCGGCTGCAAAGAGCTAAATTCTTATCAGCTGTTGGAAAGGAGGAAACAGGAGCTGTTGTTTACAGAGAAGTCGGACGCCTCTCCCCCTGCAGCCCCTTCTCCCTTCCCTGCCAGCATTGCATGACAGCAGCTCCGAGGCCAGGGCTTCATCTCGACCTGTCCCACTTTTTTCACTTGAGGTTGAGCTCGGCATCCATCCACGGGGCATAGGTGGGTGCCGGGGAGCAGGCTGATGGGTCCTGACCTTGCCACAGAACCACAGCGGGATGCCACCACCTTGCCAGCACCTGTAGGCCAACCTCTGAAGCCTTAGAAGTCATGGAGGGGAGGAAACAGGGCAGAAGCAGAGAATAAGGCATGCACAACTCCAGCTGCACTTGCCCAGGCACCCCTGGGATGTGGGGAAGGGGAACCTAACCCTCAACACATGGTGCATATCACTGTGCCCACCCTGTGTCCTGTGGCCAGGTAACCCTGGCACTGCTGGCTCCTGTCCCTGCTAGGGCAACTCATTTGCAGCCCCCCAGCTCTCAGAGGCAGCTTCAACATCCTCAACCCAAGCACCTGCCAGCCATGATGCCTCCAAGGGCACTGGGGGGCTGGGACTTGCTCCCAATGCCAGGGGACAGATGGGTACCCCGGTAATCAGAGAGGGTGCACCTTCCTCAGCCTAGGTTGCATATTTCCCCATCACCAAATGCCGGAGGATGAAACACCATCCATACGCTGCATCCCCTTGCACGGATGTGAACAGTGCTGTACCTGAGCACTAGCTAAGCGCTCCCTTATAAGAACACAGAGCACTGATTAAGTACTTAAAACACTGAAGCAACGGAAAAACAATAATGAATTTTCATACCATTTTTGTTTTTTCCAAGATTATCAGTCCGAGAATTGCAACAAGCCCAGTCCAGCAAGCAGGGCCCACCTGCACCTGTGGGACGAGGCTGCCCAAGTCATTTACCTCCCGTACAAATGACTGCGTTGGCACAGACTGCTCATCCTATGCTGAGAAGTGCTCATGACAAACCCAGAGCTGGTTTTAAGACATAAACCCATGATTGTGTGACTTAATCATGCCCCATCAAGCCTATAGGGTGGTGATAGTGTAGCCATGAGGGTGGTTTATGGGTGAAGTTCAATAGGGTCAGGAGAATTCATCATTTTATGAAGCCAACTGATGGAGGTAGAGGGAAAAAATGAGGTGAGCTGAAGTTGTCCAAACCCTTCCTCGAGTAGAGTCATTGACCAAACATCTTCAGCCCTGCAGGGCACAGGCTGGTCAGATGTTGAAGGCATTAAAATATGGAACTGGGGGGACTTCGCTTCATCCCTCAGCACCTAGGCTCTCCAGAAATATTCTTAAAGAAAAGGGAAGGATGGAAGAGGACAGGGAAAAAAAAAAAAAAAAATTAAGAATCCCCTTGCAAGTACCAGGCTGGCCACTTGGCACCAAGTGACTTGTCTGCCTTCAAAACTGTTTTTATTTTGGCCTGTGTGGCTGGGTTATTTGAGGTGAAAAGAGGTCAGTTTTTCCATAAAACAAAAGCCCCATTCCCTTTCATCCCCAGAGAGGGTGAGGAGGGAGGAGAAACTATGGAAGGGAGATGCATGCTCCTGTATATAGAGAGGGAGAGGAAGAGGTGTGAGAGTGGGAGAGGAGCTTGCCTCCTTGCCACGCCAGTAAGGCCAGCCCAGGCCCCACCATTTCGGTAGAGCTCCAGTGCAGAGCAGAAGTGGGAGATGAGAAGAGGAAGGACAGCTGATGTGTCAACCCTCACCATGCACCCAGCACATCCCTAAAAGTGCCACTTGGCTGCAGCACAGGGAGGACCAGGTTTGGGTTGGAAAGGACCTTTTCAAGGTCATCTAGCGCAACCCCCCTGCAGGGAGCAGGGACATCTGCAACTAGAGCAGGTTGCTCAGAGCCCAAGCCAATCTCACCTGCAATGGTTCCAGGGATGAGGCATCGACCACCTCTCTGGGCAACCTGGGCCAGGCTCTCACCACCCTCACTGCAAAACATTTCTTTCTTCTCTCCAGTCTAAATCTCTCTTCTTTCAGCTGAAAACCATCACACCTTGTCTTGTCACAACAGGCCTTGCTGAAGTCTGTCCCCATCTTTCTGACATGCACCTTTAAGTCCTGAAAGTCCACAATAAGGTCTCCTCCGAGCCTTTCCTTCTCATTCTGTTATTCAGCTGGGACAGAGCAGAAGAATCACCCCCAGCAAAGCCACATGCACTCTATCACCTGCCCAAAAACACAGAGGCTGAACATTCGCTGCTTCTGGGTGCGGGATCCCTGCGCCTCTCCCTGCCCAACCTCAGCAGGCAGTGTTGGCCAAGTCTGGCTGAGCATCCAAGTTGGGAAGGGACATCTGGGTCAGGAAGGGACATGCAGAGTTGCCTCCTAACTTTGCAGTGCCCCCTTCCCATCACAGGCAGACTGGGGTCAGTGGGAGGCTGGCTCTCAACTCCACTACTCCAAAAAACACCCCGTTACTTCAAAGTGACTTTTTAAATCCTTTTCCCAAAGCAGAGGCAAGACTGCCAAACACATGTGCACCACACGGCACCACGTGCAGCTGGTATCTCCCCTGTTTGGTTCTGCATCTTTCCTGTAGAAAGCCACTCTGCAGTTCGGTCCTCAGTGGGCAGTGAGACACAGGGGCTTCCCTTTCCCAGGCAGAGCAGGAGACCAAAACACCAGAACAAGGCAACACAATCGAGGCACCTTCACCCATAGATTTCTAAGCATCCATTGCTACCGGTTTCTTCCTCCTCCCAGCTGACCAGCTAAGCCATTGTACTGCTAATGCCAACAGTCCAAAGCCCCAAAGCATCCTGGTGGAAAGCTCACTCTAGCCAACTATCCTGTAGCCACCTGCACTCTGATAACAGCAGCAACAGCATTTTTTTTTGCACCAGCTGTGCTGCCAAAGGGTAAGACATCACTCTTCAGTGACAGTTGACCAGAGGGTAGCCAGGAGGCCATGAAGTGTATTTTGGGAGATCTCTAGAAACTGCTGCTATACCCGAGCAAATGCTACCCAGAAGGGGGAACACTCAGCTCCCTGCCTGCTCTCAGGATGCAGCACTTAGGCAGCAAGGTGTAAACATAAGCCCGAGCCCAAGCTCATCAGGGATCTGGCTGCAGAAATCCTCATTATTTTAATGACTTACCCACATCGCCAGTGAGCCAACCAGCTATGGCTCCCCAGAAATATTCAACATTCCTGAGCATCACATCATAGAATCATACACTGGTTTGGGTTGGAAGGGATCTTTCAAGCTCATCCAGGCCAACCCCCTTGCAGAGATCAGGGACATCTGCAAGTAGAGCAGGTTGCTCAGAGCCACAGCCAACCTCACCTGCAATGGTTCCAGGGATGGGGCATCGACCACCTCTCTGGGCAACCTGGGCCAGGCTCTCACCACCCTCAGTGTAAAAGACTTCTTCCTTCTCTCCAGTCTGAATCTCTCCTCTTTCAGCTGAAAACCATCACCCCTTGTCCTGTCACAACAGGCCTTGCTGAAAAGTCTGTCCCCATCTTTCTGAAAGGCCCCTTGAAGTACTGGAAGTCCACAAGAAGGTCTCCCTGGAGCCTTCTCTTCTCCAGGATGAACACCCCCAACTCTCCCAGCCTGGCCTCCCAGCAGAGGGGTTCCAACTCTCCCAGCATTTCTGGGGCCTCCTCTGGCCCCGCTTCAACAGGTGCATGTCTCGCCTGTACTGAGAAATGCAGGACCCAGTTTCCCCACAGGACTAGACAGTCCCTCAAAATTGGTGCGAGGTGGGTTCATGTCACCCTGAACCATGTAGTTTTCTCACTCCTCTTCTGGCCCACCACCATGAAGAAGAAAAAGCACCATTCTGGGAAACCCCTCCTTTCCTTCCCAGTCCAGCTCACCGAAGCAAGGCATAGGGTGAGGGCAGCATCCTGCCCACTGCCCAGCACTTACTGAAGTAGAAGCCCCTGTCCCCGCAGACGAACTGCAGCGTGTCTACCAGCTCCCCGCCGCAGAGGGTCTCCGCTGTGCCATACGCCGCAGCCGAATCCAGTGCGTAGGCCAGGAAAGCCAGCAGCAGGAGCAGCATCCGCCTCGCCACACACATCCTCTGCACCTGGGAACAGAGGCACAGCGTTAGCACGGAGTGAGGGTCCCCTCTCTGCCACCTCCCACCCACAGCATGCCAGGGTGTGATGCCCGCAGGTGTTGGGATGCTGCAGGGAAGGGAGCGGCAGTGTTGAGCTGGCAGTGGGGGCCAGACTGGCTCCCTGTGCTCGCTCTGCCAGTCACAAGGTTTTCACTGAAGCAGTTTTTCCATTGGAAAATCCCACTTCAGTTGTCCTCTGAAAGGCTTTTATTCCCCCTGCTCTTCCAACAGCATGTTTTTTTTAATTATTTTCTCCCCCCCACCTCTTTTGCACGGGAAATCATTCACATTATTATCAGGTGGTATTTATTTCTTTTCAATTTCTGACGACAGGTTTTCCTGCCCCACCTGAGCGCATGCTCCCCAAAAGCAGAAACAAATGATACTTCAACCTGTCCTAGAGCTGCTTTTGAGGAAAGCTGGGATTTGCCAGGGAGCAGCAGCCTTCGCCCCAGGCTTGTGACAGACTCGTGCGGCCAAGACTCAGGCAATTGAGGGGTGGATTGCACAAGCCATGGTTGCTGATGAGAGCCGGGCCCAAAGGGTCATCCCTCGGGAGCAGAGCAATGCCATGGAAAACACACCTGAAGCATCACCAAGGAGGTCCAAGGGGGTGTCAGCCAGTGAGGATGATTAAAAAAGAAACTCCCTGGATATTTGCTAACTAACCCAAAGATTTCCCCTGACTTGGCTCCAGCAAACAGCTTTACCTCCCTGCCAGACTCTAGAGGTGTAAAGTGAGGGTGCTATTGCCTCACTGGATGAGGTAAAGGCCATGGATGGTTCAAGGCATTATAACCGCTCAGGGATGAGCATTATTCTATAGATACTGCCAGATAACAATGGTGGCCAGAACAGCTCAGCTCGAAATGAAGAGAGGATATGTGAGGCAATGCTCCATCTCAAGCAGAGCATCCCCTGTCCCTGCCAACACTCAGCCAAGATGCTGGGTTTTCACATCCAGCCTTCACAGCATCTGAGCAGCTCGAGAATAATATCAGTTAATGAATATTACCTCACCCCCCCGGGGATGCTCAGAGATGGAGCCGAAGCCCGGGATAGATTAAATGACTCGCCCAAGGTCACGGGGGAAGTCTGCAGCACAGCCAGGAAATTAGCCCAGCTCCCCCGGGGCCCTGCTACGGTCCTGCCAGCAATAAAGCCACCCTTGCTACCAATCTTTTACTAGCACATAGCTCAAACCGTAGCTGCTAGAAACACGCCGTGCTTGCAAGTCCGAAGCAGCAGCAGGAGAACGGGGACCAGCAGCAAGAAAAGCCAACACAGAGGCTGCAAAGGCTGGGTGGGCTAAGGGTGGCATCTCCCGTGCACGAGCCTCCATGCCCATTGTATAGCTCAACCTGTGCTGGCAAGGACCGGCAAAGCCCCTCTGGGGCTCTGGACAAGAGAGGCAGCAGCCCTGGGAATAAACTGGTCTCAAACCAGCAAGTGATGGAACTGGGACCAGCTTTTCCAGAAGAACTGGTCCCTTTGGCACCCTGCAGGGAGGCTTTGGTCTGTATTACACTAGGAGCAGGGGGATGGCACTGTGCTGTGCTTGCACCATGATGCTGAGCTGCAGTGTTTTGCCACACATGCCTTGTCACCTTGATTTTTTTATCAAGTGGCCAACTGGGTCTCTCCAGCATGACCACAGCATCACCTTTGCCACTTGAGTCATGCCCCTGGCACAGCAGCATCAGCAAGCAGATCTCCAACTGACAAGAGACCAACAACCCCACTCCCCTTCCTTATTTTTTTTCCCCTTTCTCCTGTTTTTCATATGCAGCTCCTGATTGCCAGTGTCCCCAGGGCACAGGTAGTGCAGGCAGATGTGTGCCAGCCAGTGCCACCATCAACATGGGACTTCAGGACACCCAAATAATCCCCTGTCCCCAGCTAAGCTCCTGCCGGCTGCAAACACTGCAGCTAATGAGCAGGCTGCATGCTAGCCTCCCCCGGACCAGAGCTGCTCCCCCCCCCCCAAGGGCTTGCTCGGTGACACAGGTGACAAACGCAGTTTTTCCTCCACACTCCATCTAAAGAAAGGGAGGAGATGCTCTGGAGCAAGGGGAAAGTGAGGTTTTGTTGGCAGGGCGATATCTGATGCTGGGGAGACCTGATACCTTCTGTGGAAAAAACCTTGTGCTCCTCGGAAAGTACCCGCTCCTGCGCAACCTGCCCAAGGAGCCCCTGGCAGCCTCCCCTGTCTCTGCCACCAGCTCTTGTAGGGTGTCCATGCACCACATTTCTGGCCAGGAAGCCTTCCCCTGAAGCCATGAGGACAGGGACGGCCCCGATGCCATCATCCAGAGCTGGGCTAATGTGGAGTGCAATGCAATGAAGTCCTCCATTGCCTGGGCATCAACCACCAGTCCTTCCCACTGCTGTCACCTTGGCGTCTCCCCGCTCCCTCCAGCAGTCATGTAACAAGAAACCAGGCAGCAAAGCAAAAACATCATTTACTACCCAGTGCTGCAGTTTCTCTCCATCTTCACGGAGCCGCAACCCAACCTAATCCCTCTTGTTTCAGCCCTACTAACCCTGTGGAGGAAAAGTCCCCAGGCTTCACCCAAAGGCTAGACAGGCTCCCAAGATGTAGTCACCAACTCAGCACATCCCCATGACCTTTCAGTTGATCCTTTCCCTTAGCAGAGATGAGTAGCATCCATGAAGAAGAGTTCGCACCCACCCTGTCACAGCTGTTGGAGCTGGCACTGCTCCCCAAAACAGGGTAACACAGCACAGCTGGGTACCCATAGACCACATCCAGGTGCAAGCACCATGCTGGCTGCACAGGTTGCATGTAGCTTTAGTGGTCATGGCCAAATCTTGATCAACACCATGAGTCAAAGCCCTTCGAACCCCTCTGAGCCTTCATTCTCTGCTGGAAACATGGGGCAGTACAGCTTTAGATTTCTAGTCCAAGCGTTAGGACAGGGACAGCCCCCTCAGCTCTGGGACAGCAGCAAATTCACATCAATGTCTGGAAAAAGCTTCAGTTTTTATCAGAAAGCCTCCCTCATGCAAGGTGTAACAGGAATAAGTCAGAGAGAGGCAAGCAGGTGCTTTCCTAAAGGCCAAGGTCCCATCTCGGCTAGGAGAGAGGCTACACCCAAGGATGAAACCAAAGTTTCATTCTTGCCACAGCATGTTTCATGGGTCATGCTGGCCACCATTCCCCCTCCTGTGCCTGAGGAGAGCTCAAAGGCTTCACGAGGCAGCTTTAACCAGGGGTGGTAAGAACACCAGTGCAAGACATGCCAGGAGCCCAACAGCCTGAGTGCCGAATTCCTCCTAACGAGGGCTCAGACACCATGCAGTGTGCAAGAGGGTGATGCATGAGGAATTTCTTGGTTGCACAGGTTCCCTGTAGCACCTTGGGAATTGCACCCAAAGCTCCTCTGAATAACCTGCATCGGAGAGCAGCCTTGGCACAGGAGAGGCTCAGACAAGCCATCAGAGCACACCACTGGATGCTCCTTGCCTGGAGAGGATCTGCTTTGCTCTCCATCCTTCGTGTCCCGCTCTTGCCTTCCCCTGCATTCCCAGATCCCTGTATGAAGCCAGGCTGCTGCGGGAGCCAGCTCAGACGCAAGCTGCTGCATGTGGGATTCTCCTGCCACCTTGGAACTCCTGTGTAATCCCTGTACCCGTGGCCAGGGACCCACAAACACCTCTCAGCAGCCCCCGGCTAGCTGGGACACACCAGTGGAGAGGGTCCTCTCAGAGTGGCTGCAAAGTGCTGGGAGTGAGCCCAAGGGCAGGTCTCCAGTGGAGCCACACTCCCACCCGAGGCCATTTAAGGTTTTTTTCAGGATTTGCTGTAGAACCCATCTGGATTGGTGATTTTTGTCCAGCTGTTGGGGAGCTGGGGGCCAAGAGGCCACAATGTGCTAAAAGACCCAGTTGCCAAATCTCAGAGGACAGCTCAAACATCCTTTGCATCCAGACTTGTGCTGAGCCAACCAAACCACGGTGCCTCTCTTAGGCAACAAATATCTCCCCAAAAACGGAGACTAAACCTCCTGTCTGACCTAATTCCTTCTTCAGTCTGGCCTTCATTACAATTTAATATGAACAGAACAACGTAGGAGGGAATTGACAGATGGCCCAGTCTACAAAATTTGGATATGGACAGCAAAAGGAAAAAATAAAAATCTTGCTTCTTTTCAAAGCAGTGCAGCATTTAAAAGGTAGCACAGAGAAAAGTTGTCATCCCAAATCCAGCTGCATGTGCAGGAGGGGAAACCCCCAGTTTGCACATCCCAGCCTCCATCACCCTCCACCCCCCCAAAAGCCAAAGGGACAGACTGATGTTTTGCTACTCCACCAATGTCCCCTAAGAGATGCTGAGCATCTTATCTTTCTGGGTTACTCCTCTGGGTGGGCAGCCCCACGAGTGGGACGCTGACCCGGTTTGGAGCACAGCTCTCCTGAAGGGGCAGGACATGGCCGCATGCCAACTTCACACATGCCAAGTGAATGCCACCCCTGCCCACGGGCAACCTTGTGCAGGGCACCAGGCCACGAGGCCCCAAGGCGCCAAGTAGCAAAAGGCTAGTGGAAGCCAGCAGGGAGAGGCAGGTGCCTTGGCAGCTGCAAAACACCCAGGGTCTGCATCTTGGGCTGAGGCTCCTGGCGGTACCCAGAGAGGAGCCACCGTGTGTTGTGCTTCAGAAGAGCCTCCCTGCTCATCTGAAAGAGAAAGGAGGAGATTGCCTACCCACAGCTTGGAAGAAGCAAGCTTCAAAACAAAACTTTCGACCACTGAGCTGTCAAGAGAACAAAACCAAACCAGGACCAGGGTTTTTGCTGTTTAGCTCAGGCTTGAAAAAAATAAAAACTCCTGGTTCTTGGCACCTGGTTCGCATGACATTCATATGGCTGAGGTTGGCAATGTTGCCGCTATTTTTAGCCCACACTTTTTTGTCTTCACTGCTCATCCCCATCAGCAGCCCACCCCTCCCCGCACCAGGGGTCACCTTTCCACCTCTCATCCTGGGAGTGGGAAGAGCCACCTGCCTCCCCTGCCTGCAGGACAGGGGCTGGGGCAGGCAGGGGAACGTTGCCCACACCCCACGTCTATACGTGCCGCAGCAAGACCTACTATGGCTGTGGAAAAAAAAAAAAAAATCAAACTGAAAAAGGTGAATGGGGTATTCAGTACCATTTACTCACCCCACTGGGGAGTAAGAGTGTATTGCACAAATTTTGGTATGCGGCCCAGAAACATTTGATTTATTGCATTATAAAAAAAAAAAGAAAAAAAAAAAAAAAAAAGAAAAAAAGGAAACGAAAAACTGCTTAACTCTTCTAAAGACAAGCTGGCAGGACCCAGAGAAGGGATTTAAGTCCATTTTAGTAGCCTCACTTAACTCCTTTCTTTATTGTTCCTCTCTCCTTTCTGCATTCCTGTCCAAAACCTGGACTATATCAGGGAAAGTTAACAGCAAGTTAAGCTGTTAAATCAGAAATTGTGGTGACTGGAGTCTACTGGCAAGTGATATTCCCACAACTCGTTGAACTTGCTTTATGCTTTGGCAGAGCAGCTTTAACCCTTTCAGAGCCGGACTGCGACCCCCAGGCAGATTTCTTCCCCCCACCCCTCCTGACCCCTCACGAAAACTTGCCGATCCTTTCACCCCGTGAAGACACCCGGCAGCTTTCAAAAGCAAGACAATCCAAAGAAGGATCGGCGAGGTCAGCCCCAGGACACGAGCAGGGAGAGGGTGGGCCACTTACAGTGCTCATATGCGCTGCTGGAAACACACCAACTCCTCAGTCCCTCTAAAAATAAGACCTCACCTGCTGTGTTTGCTTTATTTAAAAAAAAGAAAAGTACAGAAATGCTTTTCTACGGTGCTCCGTGAGGCAAGCCGGCTCGCGCCGAAGCCTATAGGACTCAGTGGGAAGACACGCACTGACACCTCCGGGGTGCCTGGTCAAAGCAGCAGCCCTCCAGCCGGGCTGCAAAACGGATCACCTGTCAGAATAAAGCGCTGGGACACACACGCAGACACATTTTGGCTCTCAGATTTCATGCCGGTGGTGGGAGGGGACCCGCGGTGTCAAATCTTTTATCCCTTAATGAATTTTCACAGGAGCCGGGATAGCCCCTTTGAAAGGCTGAGTGAACTTGTGTGGGTGTCGACAACATGGAGCAAGATTTACAGCTCTGACCCATTCACCCCCACCAAAATTGTCAAGTTGGGTCCAAAACAGCTCAGTGAAGCTCAAATCAGAAGTGTCAGTCAATTTTATTCCTCCAGATGTCCTTAGCACAAAGTCACCCTCACAAAACCCCGCGACCCAGGCTCCTCGACTCCACTCTTAAGGCAAGAGGAGGAATAAAACACCCCGAGACGCTGAGCCCTGCGAAGTAAAAGGGAAAAACCACACATCCGCACGCACACCGCCGCACACACACACGACCTGACAACAAACCAACCCAAAGAAAGCCAGGCCTTGGCCTCCCAAGCGCATCCCGGCATTCGGAATAAAACTACAGACTTTGTACAGGAAGCCTCGACTCAAGGGTTGAAAGCAGCGGTTCTCCCGAGGTGTCTACTTAAAACCACCCACACAAACCTTGTTTTTACACTTGATTGATCCACGCCGCCCGAGCCAGACCTGGCATATCGGAAACCCTGCGAAAGTACCACTGGCTAGAGGCAAGGCAGCCGCAGCTGCTGGTACAATTACGATAAATCCGAGTTTCCTCATGTGCCCCAATTCCCTACTGCTCAACGGAGTGCTAAAACCTTTCCAAGTTGTGCTCTTAAAACAATTACTGTAGGGAAAGGCAATTGGGAAGGAAGAAGAAGGAAAAAAAAAAATTAAAATCACACGAAGTCTAAGGCTGCATGCCAACCATTAACTCTCACTCCATTTTGGCTTCGCTTTCTTGTTTTTCCTCTCTGTATTTTTATCCCTCCGAGACCGAACACACCGCAGTGTTTTGCAGAAGAGACTTTAATCATCCCCCCGCTCTCCGAAGCCGGAGAACTCTCTGTCCCTGCTCCAGCGCCTCCTGGCTCCCCGAACAACCCCAGGGAGCGCGGCGGGCAACCCGGGGCCGCGCAGCCCGCTCTGACCTCGCATAGCCCCGGCCCCGCCCCCCGTTCAACCTCCCCGGGAAAACGATCCCGGCCCCCGCCGGGTCTCCCCCCCCCCCCCCCGGCCTTACATTTAACTCGTTCCTGCCCTCGCCCGGGGGGGGGGGCCCGCGCCCCCCCGGGGGAGTCCCTGCCCGCCCCAGCGACGTTAGGGCCTTGCGCATCGCGGGGGCCGGGGCCCGGGCCAGGGAGCCACCTCCGCCTGCCCGAAGTGCAGGAGGAGAAGCGCCGGCACCCACACCCTGTTTGGGAGCATGGCGACGACCCGGCGCCCAGCGCCCCGACACCCACCACCCGCCCCGCCAGGTACCGGCCACCCCTGCGCCTGCTCCCGGGGGGCTGCACCCGCGACCCCGGTGCGGCAGAGGGGGCTCAGCAACCCTGGTGTCCCCCCAGCCCCCGGCCCTCCCAGACGAACAGCTGGACAAAGCCGGTGCCCACCAAGCCCCCCAGTGCCGGGGACAACCCTGGGAGCCGCGGGGACCCCCCGCCCCCCCGGCCTGGCCTGAGCCTGCTGGGGAGGGTGCTGGGCTTGGAGCACTCCAGCGCCGACCACCCGCACGATGATGTGAGCGGGGCTGGGGAGGGGTCTCCTCATCCTGACCCGCCGGGAGCCCCTGGGGAGCTCCGGTGGCTCCTTGTCCTGAAGCGGGACTCGGGAGCCCCCGGCCCCGCCAGCACCGCTCACCACCGTCCGCTCCCCCCTCCCCCAGTGCCTCAACGTCACACAGTTGCTGGTGAATTTTGGGCTGGACGCGGTGTCCCAGCTGACGCCGGAGCAGTTCACCCTCCTCTGCCCGGCCCTGCTCTACCAGATCGACAGCCGCGTCTGCATCCAGCACCGCGATGAGGTGACGCTGCCTCCCCCGGGGGGGGCCCTGTGGCCAGGTAACCCCAACCCAGGGCCCCTCCCTGGCCCCCAGCCCCAGGTCACCCCTCCCTGGGTCCCCTGTCCCCCCAACCCCATCCCCAGGTCCCCCACCATCCAGTACCCAGGTACCCCAATGTCCGGTCCCCATGTCCCCTGACACTGTCACCCCATCTATGGCTCCCCCATTGTCCGATCCCCATGTCCCCTGTCCCTGCATCCTGAGCCCCCAGTCCCCCACCCGCTGGTCCTTGTGGACCCCCTCCCTGCATCCCCCT
>JAAGNO010024256.1:7910-28375 GCA_033439905.1 Ceryle rudis
CTGCTGCAGGGACCAGGGTAAGAAGAGAAGGTCACTGTGAGAAGGAGGAGGTGGTCTCTCCTGCAGGAAGAACTGTGGAGAGAAGCTCCCGTGCCCGGATCTGGGAAGGAATGGGACACACACAGTGAGAAGCAGAGGGCCCCCAGGATGCTGGTATTTCCAAACACCTGCAGCTCCCGGTCACTGTGGTCCAGAAAGGGCTTATGGCTGCAAGACCTTGATCTTGCAGTGCCCTCGGGTGCTGACCTTGGCCCCTGCAGCTGAGTTTCCCAGGGCCTGGGGGGGTGTTTGCTGGTTGCAGCAGCAGGAGCAGGACCAGCATCTGGCAGGGGGACCTTGGAGGTGGTGGCTCTGGAAGGACACCAGGAGCCGGCACTTCCTGGGGATATTGCAGCAAGGAGGAAGGGTCCGGATTTCTAAGGAAATTACCCTTGTTTGCTCTCAGAGTTTCAGAAGAACATGCTTTGAGTCAAGGACAAGCTGACATTTACCTTTCTTTCTCTGCCCTCAGCTATCAGCTCAGGCCAGAACTGGTGATAGGAAAACCAGAAAACCAGGGAGGAAAGAGATGAGCAGGAGACTGAGTCAGCAACAAGAGAACAGGCAATGAGGAAAGAGATGCTGGAGGATGGTAAAGAAGGAAAGCAGGACAGGAGCTGAACATGGAGTCCTCCAGCCAAGCCACCCAGCACTCCTCTCATCCTGTCTTTCATGTATCGTAATGTTTGGGTTTCTCTAAACCTAGAATATTCCCACATAAAGAAATTTTCATCTTGTCACCAAGACTGCTAAGTACAGCCCAATCTAAGAGACACTACATAAGAACAAATTCCTAAACATTGAACCCACAGAAATCACAAGCAAATGCTGCATTTGTTGTTTCTATATCAACCCCAGGAGCTCTGGGAGGTAGCCCTGGGAGAGGAACCAGCAGAGATCAAGAAGAACCTGGTAAACCTGGGAAGAAGCCAGGAAGCCAGGAAGAAGAGCACGATGTGGGTACAGAACTCATGAGAAAAGCAGATTCAGGCTCCTATAAGCAGAATCCTACATCACCAGAGAAACACGGGCTTGCCAGCACTCACATAACCTGCATTCTGACTCTGCATCCCATTTGCAGATTTAATTTCAATTTAGGAATAGCTTTCTGGTTTTTCTAGCCTTAAAAATCCAGTGCTGTTTTGTCATTTGTTGTGTGCGAAGTGGAATTCCCAGTATTTACTGCTTTACTTGACCAAAAGCTCTGCACTTCCTCACGAACCATGTTTAGATACATGCAAGATCTGGGTTGGTACCATGGATTTATTTTGCCAAGTGGGGACGTGTTGCTGTTTGAAAGATACCTGGGCAACTGTCATCTTGGAGACCTGTCTGGTGGGATGGTGCATTCTGGAAAACCTGCCCTCTCTTACAGGCACTGAGCCCTGGGCCGTGACCTTTTAGAAAGTTTGACCCAAGATGTCTCAACATCACCATTTGAACTTTGCAGCAGACAATCTTTTGGCCAAATTCTGCCATCTTTACCCATTTGCATAACACTTCTCAGCCCAGTGGCTGGCACAGATCCTTGGCAAGGCTCTGCTGTACCATATCTCCTGTTCCAGATCCTGCTGAGCCAGAAGTGATGCGTAGCAGATGATGTACCACCAGCCTGACCAGGCAGTCACACCTACCCATGGGAGCTCTCCAGGCTGGGAGGGGGCTGCGGTGTCAGTGTGGGGACCCAGCCTCTGCATTCCAGTGGCTGGTAGCAAAGTGAGGAGGTGATGGATGAGGGATAGCAGCAAAGGGGTGAGCTGGGGAGGTCTGACATGCCTCCTAATGTCTGTCATCCTGTCCATACCTGCATTGCCACCTCCCTCCAGATGTCTCAGCTGCCCTGATGCCTGTCCCTGCTCCCTGCACCCTGGAAGTCACAGCTGCCTGCAGTGGATCTGGAGAGGAGCCTGCAGAAGCAATGACTCATCACTCACCCAACTGCAGAGCTGATTTCTTCCTCTCCTGACTCACTCAGCCGGGAAGCAGGCTGGAGCTGCACAGCCCAGGTACACACCCAGCTTTCAGCGTCCCCAGAACTCGAGAGCCAAGACCTGAGGATGTGCAACCCAGGCTGGGCGAGTGAGCAGCTTTCTGGCATCACTAGCCTAGCACAGCCTTCCTGAGGGCATGATGGGGTCAGTGTCTTTCCCTGCTTCCCCTCTGCCCTTCTGGCGGTGGCTCCCACAGCAATTAGCCATTCATGGTACATAGCAAAGCTCAGCCCTCCAGAGAGCAGCAAGGGATGGGACCTGCATTTTGCAGCCTGCAGGAACCCAGCTGATGAGTGGTGCAGTGGGAATGGGATTGCTACTGGCCCATATCTCCCCCTAGTCATTTACTGGGGAGCAGGAAATACATCCCACTCCATTTGGGGAGCATCCCCTGCTGTGCCCGGTTGCCAGAAGGTCTGGCTGTGGGACATCAGTCCTGAGTGCTGCGTTGCTGGGCTGGTGCCATGAGCGGAGCAGCCTTTGCTCGCTGCCTGATAAACAGCGATGCTGCCTGGGGTCCTCACAGTCATCACTTTCCCCACTTGCTGGTCCTCGTGTGCATTGGGGTGGATTGGGGTGCCTTGATGGACTGGGTAACCTCAGGGTATCCCAGTTTAGCACCACTGGGGAAACTCCTCTGTGCTGGGTTGTTCCAGCACAGCCAGGCATATGAACCTGAAGCCACCCCGGCATGCAGATGTGGCAGTGCCAGCCAGCAGCAGGACTGGGGCTGTTGGGGATTAGCAAGACGAAGAGAAAAGGTCCAGGAGCTGAAAGACTTTGAGTAAGAATATAGTCGTTGTTCCGGGTGTCAAGGACAAAAGGACTTGTAGAAATGTCTGCTATGCCCTTGTACTGGGAGCACAGAGACCACATGTCAGTCACTGCAGGGACGTGGTGTTGAAGGTTTGGGGCTGGCAGGCAGAGTGCAGCACTTTCAGGGTTTCCTCCCAAGCATTATGCTCCTCTCCGTGCAGCCTAAACCCATCTGCAGTGAGGGGGTGGAGAGCCTTAAGCGCAAGCAGGAAGCACTGTCAAGAAAAGCCTCTTCAGTGTTGCTGTGCCAGTGCAATCATGTCAAAAAAACAAAAAGGCATCGCCACCTGCAAAAGAGCAGGCGCTAGCTCTGACAGCCCTGGGACTCCCACCCACATCGCCAGCCCTCCAAGAGACGGCATGGAGAGCTCGCTCCGCGGGTCCCTGCACTCTGCATGACCCAGTCTCAAGCCCTGGCGCCAGCTGGACCCCCCTCAGATGACGCTGCAGCTCAGGGTCTCCTTTACCCACCCCACAGCACTGCACTGCATCCCCACCACCACCAGCAGCCCAGAGCCACCAATGCAGCCTGTGGTCCTGTCAGTCTGCTTGGCCCCAGCACGAACCAGAGACACAGCCAGGGAGATTTGCCTCCTGCTCCATCGGCTGAGCCAGATGGCACTGACTCAGGGAGCCAGTCACAGTCCTTTCCTGTGAGCCCTCAGTGAGGCTTCAGACCCGCTGGAGATGAGTGCTGTGGCCCAGGTGCGTGGTTTCTGGATGTGCCAACTGCAGCTGAAGACCGCTGCTGCCTGAGGCTACCTGCTCTCTGCCTTCCCTGTCTGCTTATCTGCACAAGCTCCTGCTGCTGCCTTGAGGCAGTGAAAGCCCATACTGAGCAGTCCCATCCTGCTGCCAAGGGGAGGTCTTGGCTGAGTCCTGGACGGTCTGCAGGAAGGAAAACTTGCTCCCTGACACTGCCTTTTTCCCTAGTCCTGCCCGGTGACCCAAGCAGGCTGCAGGCAGCATGTTGACATACTGGGGCTCCAGGACCAGACCCTGGAACAATAATCAGTGCTCCTTTGCTCCTTGCTGGCAAAACACTTCCTACCAGTCTGAGTCTCTGCCCAGCCACCCATACCCTCAGCACCACAGGTGTCTCAACACCACCAGCAGCCTGGGGGTCTGGAGGCACCCAGGGAGTGCAGTGGGCTACTTACCTTCCTCTCTGGCAGCTAGCTTTCAAAGCACTCATATAACATCACTTCAAACCTGTCCTGACAGCAACAGGAGCAGTATGTGTTCCCTGCACAAATCCAAAGGGATAACAATCCCTGAGGATGAACAAAACCCCGATGACAGCTGGCGTGGCCTGCAGGAGCAGTTCCTGCCCAACTGGTTATCTCCCCAGAGAGGATTTTCACTGGTGCTTTCTGGCATCCCTGACCTTGCTGTGACCTACCAAGAGCTGGTGAGCTGCCACAGAGCCTGTCTAGTCATGTCCCCGCTCTGCCACAGCAATCATTGCCACATTCCTGAGGGCCACAGCTGAACTCTCTGCCTGGCATCCCTGGCATGTCATCTCCGCACCATCCAGTGGACCCAGGAGATACAGAAGATGACTTCAGGAGTGAGCTGAGGGTGCCTGGCTTCTGAACACCAGCACTGGTGAGGCAACACAGCACTAGAGAGAAGCAGAAGTGTTGCACTGAACTTACACACATTAAATTTTTGGATCTGCTCATCAGACTACAGCAGTTCTTCTCACCTTGGTAATTCTTGCTGTCTACACATCAAAAAAACCCACCCACTTCCCTTTTCCAGAAGGGACATACTTGTTTTGTTCCTCGCGGTGTTCCAGTTAAAGTTTGAGATTTCCCTTTCTGAAATCTGGATAAACTGAGTACAGGAAGTTTTGTGCAGGATGGATAACGTGGCTGTTGCTTAGCTCAAGCCTTTGCTGCCTTATGGACACTGCCAGCTGCCCTCCTTCCCCTGCTCCATGCAATGCCATGTATGCGGTACTCCAAAAGGTTTTGTGCACCAATGTCTGGCCATCCTCTGAGCTCAAGGCACATCCCTGCAGGGCTAAATGCATCAGTCTGTGCAAGTGGTGCAGAAGGGAGGGCTTGGTTCCCTTCACAGCGTGGCCAGAGGTGGACCCTGTCTGATGAAGAATGAAAGAGCATCCAAGGACCCTGATGTAGCTGTCCAGCAAGGAGAGATTTATTTCTCGTTTGAGAGGATTAATGACAAAAACCAAGGGGAAGAAACAAGAAAGCTGGGTAAAAGCCTGCAGGAAGAGTGGGAAGGTGCAGCGAAGCCCGAACAGGGCTGAAGGAGGGGGCACGGTGCAGACTCCTGAGATCTGAGCAGAGCAGACACACAGAGCAGCAAGGGGGATAAAATGGAAGAGCTGAGAACACCCGCTGCGAGCTGAACATCACAGCGATGGGGTGGGGCAACACAGGCTGGAACCAGCAGTCTGGAAGGCAGAACCTGGGAAAAAGGAAGAGCGCAGCATCGTTGTACATCAAGGGTGTCTGTGTAAAGATGGATACAGAGCAAAGCACAAATATGGAGAAACTAAATCAAGCAGAAAATGAGTTCTGCCTCGATGCATAAACCGAGAAGCAAAGGTCTGTATGTCCAGGAAAAGTGTAGCTTAACTAAATGGGACAGGTAAGCAAATACCAGATGATACATCAGACAGCTGAGTTGTTCAATATCTTCTATGCTTTAAATATTTACAGAAGGGTTAACGGTGAGCAACAAGAGGTTAGGAGCAAGAACAGAGTAACAAGGTTGAAGAATATAGCATGGGAATATTGAAACTGTCAATACCTGATAGAATCTACCCTGGCGTATGTGAGGAACTAGCCACAGGAACCTCTGACCCCAGTCGAAATTCTCTCAGAAATCATATGGGCAATGGGCGAGGTCCGTGTGGACTGGAGCAGGACAAAACATAGAGTGTAGCAGTAAAAAGGGAGAAAGGGAAATACACGAGTCAGACTAATTTTGATACCTGGAAAGATACAGAACAAAATGATTACACAATCACATGTTAAGTGTCTCAGGGATAATATGTGATAAGGAACAGACAACAGGGGTTTGTCAATGATGCAACATACTGAGTCGATCTGATTTCCATCACTGATGGGGAAGTAGCCCAGCTGATAACTGGAAGCAGTGGATATGGTACGTCTCGGCTTTCATGGGGCTTTGGCACTGTCCCATGGGACACGCTCTTCAGGAAACACAGGCGATGGAGTGCGATTGAAACCTTGCTGAGGCTGGGAGATGTCCAACTGGATAAAAAACACTGAGAGCTGCTCAGATGCTATCAGACTGAGAAGACGTGTTAACTGAGGGGCTGTGAGGGTCTGTCCTGGGTCAAGTCCTGGTCAATATTTTCATTAGCCACCAGGTTGATGAAATAGTGATTATGCTTATAAAATGCTGATATAATAACAGATAGCAAAGGGCTGCAATTCTTTTGAAGGACATGCACAGAATTGAAAATAAAACTCAATCACTTAGAAATTACTTGAAATTGATAAACTGCAGGTCGGTAACAACACAAGTCTCTGGATGGAGAGCAGGACAGCTGCTGGGGAGACTCGGTGGGTGACTGCTGGTCAGGCTCAGCCGCCTTCTGCTGCTCTGAGCAAGGCAAGTACATGCTGAGCAATGCCAGCAAGGTGACCCTCGTAAGGCAGGGACAGCCCAACTCCTCTGCTTGGCCTGAGGGGAATTTCAGCCAGAGATTTGGGCTGATCTTCATAAGGAGGAGGTAACAAATGAGAGAAAGTCCAGAGGAGATGCTTACAAGATTGCTTAGAAATGTGAAAAACATGAGCTGCATGAAGAGGAAGAGCAATCTGAATTTGTCTGGTAGGGTCTGGTAGGGTGAAGCCTGTGCAGGGATATAAGAACAGCCTTCCAAAATGCTGAAAATCACTAGAAAGAGATTAGTGATTGTTTATTCTCAGGTCTACCAAGTACATTCTGTGCAGTAATCGGTTTAATTTGCATTTAGAGAGATTTAGGGTACATATTAGGATTGCAAGGAGTCATTCCTTGGGCCACATCATGATGTGATTCTCTAGGCGAACCTGCTCTGGCAGGGGGGTTGGACTCAAGGATCTTCAGAGGTCCCTTCCAACCCCCATCATTCTGCGATTCTATGATTCTGTGTATCAAAGGTTGGCTGGGATATCTGGCAGCTCCAAACAGCATTTAGAGGAGCAGCTCCTTGCAGTCCCACTTGTCCTTTGGGGCCACAAGGCACCCTGGAGGGACCTCACTGTCCCAGGCACCCTGGGGAGACCTCCCCAGTAAATCAGGGCCAGGCAGAGAAAGGCTGGACAGAGCCACATATCACCAGACACTCAGCACGGGGGGGTGAGGGAGCAGCAGAGGGGAAGCAGTGGGGGCTCTTGCTCCCGCTCCTGAGAAGCTGCTGTGGGAGCAGGAGGTCTTTGCCCAGAGGCAGAGGGTGGAAGCTCTTTTGGTGACCTGTGCCACTGAAAAGGAGAAACATCTCTGTAACTGTATCACCAGTTCTCCCCTTTTTGATCTGTCCCCCCGCCACTCCATCTTTTTCCTCTCCCATCTCTCTATGCCTCTGTTTTGCATCTCCTCCATTATCTTTCTTCTGCTGTACCCCTCCTGCTCTCCATCTTCCCCATCCCTCCAGCTGCACTCCTCCTCCTTTCTAGTCTCTCCCTCTTTATTCTCATTCCTTCTCACACCAGCTTTTTAATTCAGCAGCACAACATTTCCATTTGAATAGCTTTCCCGACTCCATCCAGGACAGGAGCTGAGCCAGGGTGCCGCATCCTGTCCTAGCCCCACATTCATCAGCATCACGTGGACGGTGCTGGCTGTCACCAGCAAGCCCATTCTGTATGCGTGGCAGGCCTGGTGAGCGGGGCTAAGGACGGGTGACAGCGTGCGCAGTGCTCTGGTCTGTGTGCGGAGAGGGAGTGACAGGGAGCCTGGCCTGGAGACAGGCTGAGTTCTCCCCACTGGCATCCCCAGAGGAGTACAAGGGTGCTCTGCAGCCACCCGTGTCCAGGCAACCTGCTGGCTGCAGTTCTGTGGGTATGAGACACGCACCTCTGCACCACTTCTGGCCATTGGCGCTTGTGGAGGAGCCTGGAAAACCCGCTGCCAAATCAGGCACCATAACAGCAAAGGCAAGAGATAAGTGTGGTGAGAAGGGTCATCTGGTGGCGGTGGATGTCTGTGAGGTAGGCTGGCTGAGGGTGACCATGAGATGGTCTTTCCAGCAGGCACTAGGTTTGCCAGGAGTGAAGGTCTGGATTCACCAGGATGGTTCAATCTCAGGGGTACACCGTGTGCCCCGTGCTTCTAGAGCCACCCTCTGCCCTTCACTCACCCACTGCAGCAGCTATTTCTCTGCTAGGGGCAGCAGTTCAGCCTAAAAGGAGGTTGTAGTGAGGCTGGTGTTGGTCTCTTCTCCTAAATTACTAATGATAGGGCAAGAGGAAATGGCCTCAAATTGCGTCAGGAGGTTTAGATTGGATATTAGAAAAAAATCCTTTACCGGGAGAGTGGTTGGGCAATGGAACAGGCTGCCCAGGGAGGGGGTGGAGTCACCATCCCTGGAGGGGTTTACAAAACAAGTAGATGTAGCACTTGAGGCTGTGGGCTAGTGCTTAGGGAGATGTTGGGGTGAAGGTTGGACTTGATGATGCTAGAGGTCCCCTCCAACCATAATAATTCTATGATTCTATGATTCAGCTCAAGGGCTTGGGTGGAACCCTCCCTGCTGAGACAGCTGCCCTGACTGGCCCCGCAGGACGCAACAGCCTCATGGGTTGGGGTTGCTCTGCTTCGCTCGGTTGTGCACACAGCCTCACCAGGACCCTGCCAAAGCAGAGGCAAATGCTGCCTTGTCTCTGCCTCCTCCAGCCTTCCCAGAGCCAGGCTCCTAGGCTGGGAGGTGCCCCCCTGGCTCTCAGCTAGGTGTGCACGTGTCCCCCAGATGCCCACTCACACACATGTGAATTCCCCTCTTTCACATCAGCACACGTGAACATCCACCAAGGACCAGGCCAGGTTGGCAGGGGCCACTGAACTGGGCCCGGGACCCACTGCGGCAGCTCTTCTATTTCTCCTGTCCCCCCTGGGGCTGCTGGCTGAGGTTCCCCAGCTCCTTCACCTGGAGGACAGAGAGATGGGAAAACTCATCCTGTGGGCTGCCTCTCCATCGATATGAGAAGCCTTATTGTACAAGTCCCCCAAGACCAGGACACAGTTCTGTCCCCAGGTGCACGTGCCCTGAGGTCCCTTGGTCTGGAAGGCAGGGTTGAGGTGGAGGTCTGTGGGACACATGGCTGTCTACCCTCCTCACCTCCTCTCTTCCCTTGAGGCTCATTTGGGATGGTCAGTCTTGCAGAGCTCTATCTCTCTCCCTTGTCATCTTGCAGTCTGAGCAGGTTAAATAAAGATTTGTTATCTCCCTAGCACCAGGGGGACACATGAGCAAAAAGCCTCCAGCTTCACAGGGTGTTTCTTTCAGGTGCCAGTTAATAGTTAACTCTCAGGAGTTTTCCTTCTGGCAAACAGAGAGCCCTTCAATATTTTCTTTAACCTCTTGGTTAAAGAAAAACCAAGAGCTGTTTGGTATCTGGTGAATTTCTCTCTGTGCCAGGCGGAACCGGTGCCCGCTTTGCAGATGCCTCTGTGCAGGTAGGACGGCAGAAGCTTGGGCCAACATTCCAGGCCGGTGTGGGCTGTGGGCAGCCAGCCAGAGCTGCCAGCAGCACAGTACAGGAGATCTGGGGAGGGCTGGGTTTCACTTAGAAGCTCAGTCAGCTGCAGGGCTACAGATGCAGCTGAGGATGTGGGGGACCTGCAGCAGCCTGGCTGTTTGCTATCAGGAAAAGGTCTATGGTACCTGTTGGGCTGCAGATCAAAATTCTGCCTGTCTTCTTCAGGGTCAGGGTGGGTGGGCGTGGGATTGGCACTCTGATATACCCAGGGAGGGCTTGAGCCCTTTACATGCACAAGACACCCTCAGCCTGCAGGCAGTTGCTGCTAAGGCATCAGGTGCTGGGAGCTCCCTGACAGCTGTGACCACCCTGCAATAAAAATGGGTGCACAGCTTTCCACTCGCTGTCCCTAAGAGCAGAGCTGTCACCCAGAAGTTCATAAATCTGAAAGCGGGACGGATTCTGCTGTGCAGAACAGCAGTGCAAAGGGGTAGAATATTTTGCACTCCAGTCTGCATTTCACTGATGGCCATTCACGAACCATTGACACGTGGTGACCCTTGGACCACATGAGTGGAGCGACTGGGGTTGCCCTTCGGTGGCAGCAGCGTGGCACAGCGCGTCGGCCCTTTGCTTACGACAGCCGTGTTAAAATATCACTTGATTTCCATTCTCTCGGCCATGATGGAAAAAGCAAACAGGCAAAGAGGCTTTGCGCTTGGGTTGTTAAATTTTCATGGCAATTTAGCAAGGCTGGTTGAGAGTCATTTTCCAACTAATTTCAATTCCTCTGCATTGCTCTTGGGCTGCAGGGCCTGGGCTGCAAATGTGACATCAGGGAGCTGCTCGTTTGCCGCTCAGTATCTTGTCATGGAAAAAGCTGACCTGGGAGATGTTGTTACCAGCATTGGCTAAGAGGTGATAATGCTAATTTTGGTCCTAAACCCTTCCTCAGTCAAAATGATCACCTCATAATTATCCCAGAAATTACAACTGCAAAGAGCTCACACAATTAGATAAGATCCCCCTTCTGCATCTGAGAGAGGAGAGATTTACACGGAACAAATGCTAACGTGGCCTTTTGAAGGGGATTCTCCCTTTGGAAGATAAATCAGCACCTAGCGGGTAGAAATTGGGCCCAATTCTCCCATGAGACAAGGCTGCCCCACATCTGCCCGACAGATGAGCGTCTTGCCAGTCCCTCTGATGTATCTGGCCTTTGTCCTTGCAGGAGCCAGGAGGCAGGACCTGGCTCTGCTCCAGTGCCCAGTGTGGGCTTGTGCTCCATGTCCATGACATTCCGAGAGGTATTTTTGAGGACTTCTCACAGAAAATGTCCCTTCCAGGGCATCAGGTCTAGGTGGGCACACGCACCCCAGCCTATACTGAATCCTTCCGAAGTGCAGCTATGTGCAATGTGACCTGCTGAGGCATTGCCATACGTGTCTGTCCACCCTCCTCACCTTCTCTCTCATGGGTGGGATCACTGCTTGCAGATCTTGGCAGCCCACGTTCCTCCTCTAGCGTGTGTGGCCTGGAGGCTCAGCAGGACGCAACGCAGGGCACGTATGGCTTCACAGTGGGGTTGCTGGAGCTGCTGCCGGAGAGCTTATGTTTCTGGGGCATGGGCAGACCTGCAGAGCCTTCATAGGGCATATTCCTATGCTTTGCAGGAACAAGGAGAGAGTTTTCCATCCTGCTCCAGCCCTTGCAGCACCTCAAAGCACAGTCCTTGACTCAGCACTGCCGACTGCCTTCTGTAGCACCAGCCATTAATCTTTCTCCTCTGCCCAAATAAATCAAAGTGTCTGCAGGGCCTTTGGAGCTGGTAAGAGATGCCAGCCAGTGCTGGCGGGTGGACCAGGGAAGCGAGAGGCCAGGTGGTGCTGTGGAGGAGTGTGTCAGCCTGGTTTATCTGTGTCTCATCTGCCCGCTGGCTGATTCATCGACCAGAAGGATCAGTGCTGGCCACCAGCTTGGTGCAGCTGCAGAGCTGCCTGGACACCCAGTCCTGGTGCACTGGCAGGGCTGGCACTGGCATTTCTGCCACGCAGGTGGGCAAAAATGCAAGGGCTGAAAATGGGTCTTTTATGCACAGCACCAAAGCTGAGGGGGCAGGGTGAATTTTCCAGTGTTCCCACAAGCCAGTCCAACTGGTTTATGCAGAGAGAGAACTGGCATTCCTGTGTTGGTGTTTACGTCTGGTCCAGGTCTCATATATAACAGCCTCTATTTTAGCATGTCAGGACTTTCAGAAATTTGACTCTTTGACTAACTAACCCTAGTGACCTGGACTTGTCCATGAGAGCACCTTCAGCACAAAGCCTGCCACTTCTGCCCACTCACGAAGGCCATTAACCATCTTCCTGTACCCGGTCCCAAAGAAAGAGAGCTGCCACTCGCACTGGTCTCCTCCAGGACAGGGAAAGCACCCTTGCTGAGGATGATGAGGCCCTAAGCCAAGACCCTGCTTGGCTGAGTTACTTGCAGGGTACATCCCAAGGGAGGAGGTAGGGACTTGCTGTTCTGCCTGACACCCTGGTTTTGTCTGACACCCCTCAGACGCTGGCTTTGCTCATGTGTCCCCCTGGTGCTAGGGAGATACGCAGGGGAGGGAGTAGGTCACCTGGACCAGCTGACCATTGGCACTCGTGACTCCCAGCCCTTCTCATTGTGAAAGACAGGACTGTGTCCCCAAAAGCTGTCAGCATTGGCTGGTGGTCCCTGTGCCACCTGAGTGCAGCGGCAGCTCTGCTGCCCAGCTAGGCTCCTCACCAGGCTCCGGCACCTCAGAAGAGCTCTCAGCATGGGCCTGATTCAAACAAGCACCGAATGCCCACGTCCGCCCCTCAAACTGGCTAACTGGGGTGTGTCACTGAGCTCAGGGCCTCTGTGGTTGCCACCAGCACTGGGGTGCACACCATACACCCAGGGCATTTGGGGCAGGACTAGGGATCAGGAGAGGTTCCTCCTGCAGCTCCTGGCTTTGCCCAGTGTACCCTGCACCGTAGCCATATGGCCGCTTTGCTCCTGCCAGCAACGTGCTTTGGAGGGGGACCAGCTGGTGGTGTGAAGCCTCCATGGCTCTGGTCCTTCCCTGACAACCTCCTGCTTTTCTCCCTTAACCTGTGCTCAGCCCCAAACTCTTTGGGCTGGGGGAGGCTTGGGCAAGCCTTGCACTGCCTGTGAGTGCTCAAGCAAGACCCTGGCAACCACAGGAGCCCTGGATAAGGCCCTCCCCTCCTCACTTTTCATCCCATTAACCAGCATCGGGTGAAGCTGGCAGAGGGCTGGATGTCTCAACAATGCAAATAAATACCCTGAAAAGAGGACAACCCCACCTTCAAGCCTGATCCTGTGCTGCTGAGAGAGGCTCCAGCCAGGTGCTGGACACCCCTGGCAGGGGCTATGTGCGCACAGATCTTTATTTTCCAAATATTACTTGTGACCCTGTATGTGATGAGCAGTAATAGGGCTGGGATCTCAGTGTGCTGCTGCCAGGGCTCCCGGGACGGGGAAATTGGCTGTGGAGGCATTTGAATCATCGCAGCACGTGGGGGGCTGAGCCCTGGCAGCCCCGCGGCCACAGTGGGGACGCTGCTCGCTGCTCTCCCTGCCCTTGGCCACGGGGACAGGGGCAGCTTGTGCCAGAAGCTGCAGTGGAAGCTGTTTGGAGTCCAGGAAGGCAGGAATCTGGGACAAAACAGGGTTTGTTTCCCCAGCTGTGACTTCTCTCATCAGCTCAGTTGTGGGCTTGTGATCCCATGTCTCAGTGGGGTGCATCCCCCAGGAGGATTCTCCTCTTGTCCCATGGTATTTATGGGGTAGAGGCCAAAGGTCCTGTGTCCTCACTGTGGACCTGACAACACCCTCATCACGCAGCCTGTGGGGAGAGCTACTCCTGTCCAGGGCTACAGAGGAGGAGAGCTCAGCAGGACCCCAGGGCATCGATCACATCCTGCGAGGTGCTGGGCTGGTGTCTGTATTTAGCCCATATCCAGGGCTAAGCTACAGCAGTTGCCCTACCATGCAGTGACCCCTCCCCATGCTGAGAAGGAAAAAGGAGAAAAGGAGAGGAGACTCATGGGTTGAAATTAAAACAGACTTAATGAAATAGCAAAATTAATACCAATTCCAGCCTAAAACAAAGTGATACTCAGCCCAGTGAAATGTATGGCGGTCACAATGAATGGGAGGGCAGCCCTAGGGACTGCCTCCTCAGACTCCAGAGGAGCTTTGGTAGAGAAAGCATCATTCTTCCTACACCCATCCTGAAATCTTCTTGTATGAAACCAAGTCTCAGATGCATCTTAAAACTCAGAACATTCACTGGCATCATGTATGAAGCTGAAAGAGGTCCAGAGGGCTGCAAGCCCAGCTGAGGTCAGAAGAACCTGCCCAGCAGCGGCAGACCAAAGAACTTCATCCTGTTGGGTTTCTCCAAGAGAGGTGCACGTCGGACCCCTAGGCACCAGGGTGGGGAGATGCTTGTGCCCCGAGCGCTCTGTAACCAGATACGTACAAGACCCAGTGGCTGGTAACTGGAGACACTTCAGCTATGGCTGAGATGCTGCTCAAACAGCAGGGTTCCTCAACTTCCTCAGGACTGTGGGCAGTTCACCAGCACTCCTCAGATGGTTGTCGCTCCCATGGACACATGCCTGCTCAGATACCAGGCCTTGTCCCATGGGAGGCTGTGGAGCCAATTCTCCAGGCTTTGCTGTGCAAAGCATCAGGCCAGATGACTGTAGTAGTCCTGCATGGTTTGGTACCTTTTCCACCTAAACAGATCCTTAGCCAATTCTTGTCCCTCTCTTGATTTGTTTTCTGCCATACCAGCCTTTAGGTTTCCCATTTTCTTGTCTTTGCTGTACCCAGAAGTGTTAGAAGCTGAGGTTTTCACATAGTCACCTGGCTCCATCAGCTGGGACACTGGGGGTTGTAACCGGTAAGCTGAAATCCGGAACGGATGGGGTTTTTTTTCTTTTTTTTTTTTTTTTTTTTCCTGTGATTCTTAATATAAAAATGGATACAGTCTCAAAATGTTTGCGATGAGAAGTAATAGCTCGGGCAGCCTGAGAGCTTCTGCAGTACAAAGCCAGGTTCTTGGGCAGAAAAAACATTTTCTGCTGGTCCCCAGGAGAGCAGTCCTGCTGCACCACTGCAATTAATATCACACCCTTCTCTGTGGCTCGCCAAAGCAGAGTGATTCAGGATGGTCAGGGTTGAGGAGCATCCTGCTGATGAGGGCAGCTGAGGGGTAGAGAAGCCACGGGAGAGGATGAGACACTTTGTTTGGGAGGTGCTGCGACATCCGCATAATCTTTCCTGCCTCAAAGCTGTAATGCTCACTTAGAGTGGTTAATGGAAGGGCTGAAGAAACAAACGTGACCACATCCACTGCCTGCTTCGCACTTTGTTCTTCACCTTTCCCTGCTTTCTCTCTTTGGTGCCATGGTTTTCTGCTGGGGTTCTCAGCTGTTCTTGGCAGGGCAAGCTGGTGTCAGACTCTTCTTCGTTCAATCCCTGCCATCCACAAGCTGGCAGTTAATTAAGCTCTCAGAGCCTTGCCTTTGATCAGAGCATGTAGGAGCTGTGCCAGGAGCTCCCCTCAGGAGAGCTGCACTTCCCTAGCAGTGTCAGGATGGAAAGGCACAGGATACACCCTTGCTCTGTCTGTGGTGCAGACTGGGGCAGAGCCTTGGCCTTGCTGCATTCCTAAAGAGGATGGGACCGCTGCTTTCCAGGGACTCGAGGCCAGGACTGTGTCCAGCTGGTCTGTGCAGAATGCCTAGCTAAGGGTGGAGCGGCTCTCACAGGCCTTGCCTGCCTAGGGCAGGACACGCACAGAGGGCTGGGACTGCCACTGAGGGCAGGACCTTCCTGGCCCTTCTACCTTCCCCTTGCAGCTCTCAGGACAGGAGAAATCCATTGGCAATACCACAGAACCACAGACCGGTTTGGGTTGGAAGGGACCATAAAGATCATCGAGTTCCAACCCCCCTGCCATGGGCAGGGACACCTCCCACTAGACCGGGTTGCTCAAAGCCCCAGCCGGCCTGGCCTTGAACATTTCCAGGGATGGAGCGTCCACAGCCTCTCTGGACAACCTGCTCCAGCGTCTCACCACTCTCACTGTAAACAATTTCTTCCTTACCTCAGATCTAACTCTACCCCCTTTCCGTTTCAAACCGTTACCCATGTGCTGTCTCTACACACCCCGAGAGAGAGCCCTCCCCAGCTTTGCTGCAGGCCCCTTTAAGCACTGAAAGGCTGCAACAAGGTCTCCCTGGAGCCTTCTCTTCTCCCGGCTGAACAACCCCAACTCTCTCAGCCTGGCTTCGCAGTGGAGGTGCTCCAGACCCCCGATCATCTTCAGGGCCCTCCTCTGAACCTGCTCAAGCAGCTCCGTGTCTTTCTTCTGTTGGGTGCCCCAGATCTGAACACAACCTTCCAGGTGGGGCTCTCGCAAGAGTGGGTGGAGTAGAGGGGCGCAGTCACCTCCCTCGGCCTGATGGCCACGCTGCTTTTGATGTAGCCCAGGATACCATGGGCTTTCGGGGCTGCCAGTGCATTTTGCACTTTTTGAACTTCAGCAGGTTTACATGGGCCCACAGCTCCAGCCTGTCAAGGTCCCTCTGGATGGATCCCTTCCCTCCAGCATACACTGGCTGCATAGCATGGATGCCCTGGGTGCAGGGATGCTGGGGATGCAGGGATATCCTGGGTGCACAGCATGGCTGCAATTTGCACTATAGCCATAGGTGAAACCTTTGGGGAAGTCAGATTGGTTCTCATAAACAGGGGGAATGAGACTGGAGGTGTGCTGTGCACTCAGTCCTCTTTGTCTCACAGATGCTGAGGAGCAAAGGTTGGAGGGGCTGTGTCACACACAGGTCAGCACTGGCTCTGGTTTCCCCATTCCCAGAGCCTGTGGCTAGTCCTGACTTGGTACCCAGTGTCCACTAGCTCTTGCTTCATCATGTAGGTAGGTCTCCAAGCAGCATGTTGCGCCCTTGTGCTTCCCTGCAGGGCCTTTGCTTGCCCTGTCACCTAGCAGCACATCTGCCATCAGTTAGTGCATCGGTCCTCTGGAGTTCGAAAGGTGCAGCTCTGGGCGGGACTCCAGGAAAGGCAGGTCTCCAGCGGTGAGGGCGAGTCTTGGGGACTCTTCCCGGTAGGGAAGGTTTGACCTGGCTGCCTCCGCTCATCCTCTGGGAGTGGGTGCTGGCCTGGGGTGGCTCATCATGGTGTGTCAGCACATGGCTGTCTGCCTGGCTGCAGTGGGTGCCAGGGCTCTCTGCTGGCTGCCTCTGGGTGCTGCTCCTCAGTTTCCTTTGGGAAACCTGCTCTTCCCATTCACACAGGGAGCCTGACCCCTACACTACCGTGACTGGGACGAAGGTCTGGAATGAGGCAGGCTTTTTTTTTTTTTTTTACTGCTTTATAAAGTGTCTCCATTATTAGCTCCACTGAGGCTTTTTTCCTGACAAACCACATACCAGCAGAGAGTA
Source organism: Ceryle rudis (assembly GCA_033439905.1). Taxonomy (NCBI): domain Eukaryota; kingdom Metazoa; phylum Chordata; class Aves; order Coraciiformes; family Cerylidae; genus Ceryle; species Ceryle rudis. Next base: position 24,957 of record JAAGNO010024256.1, read on the forward strand.
CCAGGAACAAAATGAGGCTGCATGGTCCAGTGGTTTGAGCCAAGGCAGCGATGCCAGCAGGACTGTGGGCTCTAATCCCCTGCTGAGCTGTTGACTCACTGTACAAACTCAGGCAGGTCCTGCCTCTTTGTGCCTTGGAGAAGCCCAGCTGGAAAGTTGGGTAAATAGCAGGAACCTCTTGGAAAAAAAACAACCCCACCACATCGGAGCCAAGCTTGAGGGAGAGCATTCATTTACAAATAAAAGGCATTTCAGCTGGCTGCTCAGTTGCCCTTGCAGGCAGGTTTATCACCTCTGGCCCTCCACCACTGTGCATCTTTGAGGGGCGATGCTGAGTAGGTGCTTTACCTCGCTGCAGCAGTGGTCGTGCCGCACATGACATCATTCCCGTGTCATGCTGCGCTGAATTTGTTGGGATCTTCTACAGGAGAAAAACTGCACCCTATTGTTGCAAAAACTATTTGCAACTGTAGCTCTGTGCAGTGCCTTTGGGATTATTATGGTCTGTTTTCATCTTCCAGGTCATGCAAAGGAAAAATGCTCATTTCTGATCAGTGGGTTGGGTTCTGTCATACTGTAGAAGAAAAGGGAGGAAATCTAAATGTTAAATTTGCTTTTAAATCTGGGTCAAATAAGTCAGTGGGTGACCGCATTGGCAGAGTTACAAGCACAGATATCCTTGGTATGGTTCCCCAGTATCCACCACAAGGAGCATTCCCCTTGTGAAGCCAAGGATCCCAAAAGAAGTTGTAGAACAAATCCTTCCAGTGAATCCTTCATTCCCCTTGCTCTGCTGCAAACAGCCCAGCCTGAACTGTCTTCCAGTTACCACCGCGATAAAACCTGAAAGTCTTCAACAGTCCTGGAGGCACAGAAAAAGACGTCTATGTGCATAGCTGGCCGTACAGCCCCCTGCACGCTGAAATGAGGAGAAGAGCTTCATTTGCAAAATAATCCCCTGGGAGCTACTGATCGCCCCACCACGTGCTGGACCCTCTTCTGGTTAGTCAGTAATGGACAAATGAGTTTTCCTGCTCCCCTGTCAGATTCCTGCTGCAGGGATGGGAGCAGTGGGATACCTGCTCCGGCCGCACATTGCAGACAGGCTGGTGAGGAGGGGACAGTAAGACCTTTTTTTTTTTTTTCCCCAGGAAACATCGAGGAAGTGCAAACTGTACAAGATGTCTGGGAGCTTAATTGAAAATGTTAAGAATTTAAAGAAATGTAAAGGAGCTGACATTTGTTGGGTTATTTTTTCAGTTAAGTTAAATACATTTCCAGAAATGTCAGTTGTTTTAAACACCAAAACTGGGCGGTACCCAGCGGCCTCTTTGCTTGTTGGACACCGGACACCTTTGTCTCCCCAGAGTACACAAGGGAAACCTCTGAGCCTCCCACAGAAGTGATGTGAACAGAGGAGCCTGCAAGCCCTGCTCACTGCTGGCCAGCAGCTCCATGGCAAACCCTCCCTCAGGAGTCAGGCCATTTTTGAATCCCAAGTGAGGATGTCCTGTCCAGAGTCCCACTGTCCAGCAAAATTAACTTGAAACAACAACATAAGAAAACACAAATGCCCATCCAATTAAATGTGGAAGGGCGAATTGCAAGGGCTTGCAGATGTTTCGTGGTTCAATGTTAGGACAGGTTTGGTCACCAGGCTCTTGCCAGATCTCCTTAAGAACCTTCAAACTCTTTCAGTGCAGCGAGTTTTCCCCTTACAATTTAACTCTGCAGTGACTCTGGCCTGGCTTTATGGGATGGAAACCAAAGAGGATCCTCCAGCAGTGACGCGGGAGCGTATTTGTACATGGAAACCTGCTCTTCCTTGGAGAAGATAGGTGACACAGGGGTCAGGCATCTGGGGATTCAGCTTCACGGATGCATCTGTGAAGAAGAAAACCCCTCCAAAGAAGAGCACTTTGGAGCTCTTGGAGCTCCACCTTCCAAGCACAGAGAAAACTGTTAATTAGCCCTTGCAATGCCAGCGTCAGGGACACTGCCAGTTATTAATCCCCATTGCAAAGAAGTCTTCATCAGACTTACAAACACAAGCATGCAGCAAAAGTTGAAGTGTGGTTGTGTTCTTCATCACTTCCAACACGAGGTGAAGGTGCATGCGTGCAGACACACGCACACACACGTGCACGCTGGTGCACCGCCAGCTGCGGGTTTCCTGGCAGGAGGCACTGGCAGACGCAGGGGCCAAGCCCTGCCTGTGAGCCCGTTCTCAGGCTACAGGGTTCAGCAGAGGAGCTGGGTGCACCCAAACCCTTTATTCCATGAAGCCCAGCAGCATGGAAAAAGGGGTGTGCATGTCTGTGTGCTTTCAGGAGGAGGTTATTTTGGGAATCCCTGCCTGAGCTGCTGCTAGTGCTGATGCTCTGTGATAACAACCTTTCATGCCTCTCACTTGTTTATGCAGGGCATGAAAAGGCCCTTTGTGCAGCTCGGGGAGCTGGCTGCCAGCTGGGATTAGTGAGACGCTCCCTGTGTGCTCCTCAGCTCCATGACCCTCCTAAAAGTTGTGCCTGTGGGAAGGCATGGGGGTGCCTGCAGGCTAAGGAGGGCTGGGAGAAATATCCACCACACAGCACAGCTCCTTGTGTTGAGCTCCTGCACACTTTCTGCCCTTCACAAGTCTTAGATGATGGGAACACAGTGGTGAGCTCAGAGTACTTCAGCTCCAGAAGCTCCAGGCAAATGTTTCCATCCAAAGAAAACATTTCCATCTTTTGGTGCCATGTTCCTCTAGGCTGTCTGAGTGGGATCCAAAGATCTAAGAAGTCCCTGGGACTGAGATGTCCCATCAGAGACAACAGCTCAATTCCTTATTATCCCTTTGTTTCTGGAGCCCTGAAGTCCTGGGGGACAAACAGGCCTCCCACTGCATTCATCCTCTGCTTCCCAAGGAACAGGACCTAGTACCCAAATGCTGTCAATGCCTGCTGACCTTCAGACAGTTGGGTATAACTTCAGATAGTTATCCACATGGTGGAGAACTCAGAAAAAAAGGGGTGAACGGAACAAAATCCAGTTGGCGGCTGGTCACCAGCGGTGTTCCTCTGGTCTCAGCACTGGGACCAGTCTAGTTTAACATCTTTATTGATGACTGGGACGAGGGGATTGAGTGTATCCTCAGCAAGTTTGCAGATGACACCAAATTGAGTGGGAGTGTTGATCTGCTCGAGGGCAGGAGGCTCTGCAGAGGGACCTGGACAGGGTGGATCGATGGGCTGAGGTCAGTGGGATGAGGTTCAACCAGGCCAAGGGCCGGGTCCTGCCCTTGGGCCACAACAACCCCAGGCAGCGCTACAGGCTGGGGGAGGAGTGGCTGGAATGTGCCTGGTGGAAAAGGACTTGGGGGTGCTGGTCAATAGCTGGTTGAATAGGTGCCAGCAGTGTGCCCAGGTGGCCAAGAA
>JAAGNO010024257.1:9742-28663 GCA_033439905.1 Ceryle rudis
CTATTACCTAACTGATTCTGCTAAGGTGGCCCTACATTTACATTTCAGTTCTCCTCCTAGAGGTATTTTAGCATTGAAATCCCCACAGGTTATATTTGGGACGCTTTGATGTTTTGGTCTTTGCCCAACTCTGTCTCTGGTTTGAGTGAAGAAGACAGAATGAGGCATTAGCTACAAAGGTTGACAGAATTTTACTGTCTATAGACACTGCTCTTAATTACTATTTGTTGTTTCTGGTTGTTTTAATCTTTGAGGTCATTCCATCCTTTAGTCTTAGGAGCCTTCTGTTCTTATTATCCTGGTGTCAGACCAGTTTGTTATCTGCTTATTCAGCCTAAAAGTTTCCAACCCTATCCTGCTGACATCACCATGAGATCTTCAAGCTTTGTCATGCAGCATAATTAAGCATTTGCAGTCTATAAACATTGGGATGTTAAATTTCTTTGTTTTTCTTTGCAGATAATGTATAAAGCCAAAGGTGAAGAAATTATTCACAAGTACCACCTCCCCCCAGATGTGCCCCAGTTTATACAGGCTAAAGTTAATGCCTACAATATTAGTGACGTGAGTATATTTTGAACCAACAGCTCTTGATTCAACGTGCAATGTCAAGTTTCTGGTAGCTAGAAACTGTTCATTCAAAATTCATCTTTTCTTCTAGAACTATTACAAAACAGGATTAGAAGAATTAAAATCAAGAGGCTATGATCTAACAGTTGATGCTATTCCCATCCAAGCTGCCAAGGCTGCTAGACAGGCTGCCAGTGATGTAAGTACATCCCTCCTAAATTAGCTATTTAACTCAAGAGTGTAGTTAGCTCTGCAGAAGTCTCACTAGATTCAGTATTATGAGTACGTGATTATTTTTTTCCTTCTCCTCCTTTTCCTTCTCCTCCCTTTCCTTCTCCTTTTTCCTTTTTATTACTTTTTTCTTTACCTCTTCCTTTTTCTTCTTCTCCTCCTTTTTTTCTCTGTTTCTCTTTCTCTCTCTTCCTCCTCCTTCTTCCTCTTTTTTTTTTTCTCCTCCCTTCCCTTTTATTCTTTTTTCCCTCTCTTCTCTTCTTCTCCTCTCCTCTCCTGAACACCAATAGCCATGCTACAGCACATTTGATCTCTTTCCTCTCTTTCTAGTATAAATATAAAGAAGCCTACGAAAAGGCTAGAGGAAAGCAGATTGGTTTCAAAAGCCTGCGAGATGACCCTAAGCTTGTCCACTATATGAATGTAGCAAAGATTCAGTCTGAGCGTGAGTACAAGAAAGACTACGAGAAGACCAAGACTAACTTTCATACACCTCCTGACATGTACAGTATCCAGGCTGCTAAACAGTCTCAGGATGTTGCTTCTAATGCCCACTACAAAAACCTGATCCATCACTACACTTACCTGCCAGATGCCATGGGTGTTGAGCTTGCAAAGAACATGATGCAAATTCAGAGCGATGTAAGTATTTCACCCAGTTTCATGCATGTTTTCCTGCACACTCAGAAAAAGAAAATACAAGTTCATATTCAGTGAAAATTGCCATTACTGGGTGGGAACGGTCTGTTTTTCTTATGTCTTGGGGAAGATCATTAGAAGGTTTGTCAGCTGGTGGTGGTGGTCAGAAATACCAAACTCCAGCCGAGTTCTACTCAACATGATTTTGTTGGTGATGTGTCAGCGGAGAGCAGACTTCTGAAATATTGAATTGAAATGAAGTTGTTGGGTTTTTTTCCACATTTCCTCAGAAAACTATTTTGCAATTATCATAATTTTGTTTCATTCTTTAAGGCTTCTTTTATGTTGTCTTGCTTTGTCGTCATGCGCGATAGTGTAGTTGGACTATTAAGTATATAGGATGAAGAAGTGGATAAGGTGTAACTACAGATGTTAGAAATACATTATGGAGATCTAGGATGCTTTCAGATGATTGACTGGGTGTACATGGCTGCGCTCTGCACCTCTTCATATACTGTGGGATTTGATTCTCTATGGATCCCTAGTTAAGATCCCTATTTTTATGGACATCTCATTTTAGTGTCTTAAAAGGGTCTTAAAAAATAGTGTCCACAATAACCTTGCACTCAGACTGTGCATTAACCCTGCTCGAATGTTTATATGGGACAATTTTCTGCATATTTTGTAACCAGGATGAATTTACCTGCAGTCTGTAAATGCTGCATATTTTTACTATAGGAGGAACTATAGGAAGAAAACCAGAAATTAAGACTTTGCCCTGTGGACCTTTGTGTAATGCCAAGTCTCACAGAGTCTTCTGGACACAGAATAAATTAAACCGTGTTAAATGGTCACCATGTGGTAGTTTAGAAGTTGTTATAATTGAAGGTTGGTGGCATTTGTCACCTGGGTGAAAGAAAAGGAAGGTTAGTAAATACTGAAGGGATGTTCTAGTTTATAAGAAATTGATCACGAATAAAGAGTACGACAGCTCATTTTCTTCCTTATGAAATCACAGAGAAGCATAACAAATACCTGTTGTTCAAGGATTTGTAAATATTTCCTGCTAAAGTAGAACACACTATGTAGACCGTGTGATTATTGTTTTAAGCAGAATTATGGCACTTCTCTGAGAAAGTCTTAGTCCATATTGGCTTTCTTTTCTCCAGAATGCTTACAAACAAGAATATAACAGCTGGTTCAAGGGGATTGGATGGAGCCCTCTCGGTTCTCTGGATGTTGAAAAAGCTAAAAAGGCTGGAGAAGCATTAAATGAAAAGAAGTACCGTCAGCACCCAGACACCATCAAGTTTACAAGTGTATCAGATTCGATACCAATGCTTTTAGCTCAGCACAACACCAAGCAACTGAGTGATGTAAGAAATTTTTCATTATTAATGCAGTATAGCGACATTCATTTTTTTACCAGGTTTATGATTTACTCTCTGATATTCCATCTAAAAGACCCCTTACACTTAAAAACCTGTAAAAATAGTAAAATTGCAGATTGTTGTTAAGAATAAAGCATGGTTGCATTGTCTCTATTTGTCGACACTGATATTACCTACCTTGAACTTGTCAGCAAGGGTTTGTTTATTTTTCCTTGCAGGTAACATACAAGAAAGAGGGTGAAAAAGTAAAACACAAATACACCCTGGATCCTGATGTTCCTCAATTTCTTCAAGCCAGGGTCAACGCCTTCAACTTGAGTGATGTGAGCATATAACCAATAGTTTGTTCAATAACATATTTATTTGCAATTTATTTAATAGCATGAATAACTTCTATTTATTCGTGCTGTGATATCAAAGAGAGAAATGCACAAGCTCTGAATTCAGCTAAACTTTTCCTTCTAGAAGCCAGGGAGTTTTGTGTTTTTTAAGCAGATTTATTAAACTGTCTGAGAACTCAGGAACAGAAACACATTTCAGTGCTTTATGGTCAAACTACTTGGACAGAGTGAATGAGAAACCCAACGTGAATTATTAATTCAGATTCCTATAGGTTTGGAAACTTATGTCATCTAAACCAGACTGCATAGGCAAGCAGTACAAGTTCTCTGTACGTTGCTTCCTGCTGTTGGGCTTTCAAAGAAAACTAACTCACACAGTGGAAAGATAATAGTGTCTTTTCCCACCACTCACCCACTAGTCTGCTTCCTCTCCATCACTTCTTGAATCCATCCAACACCATCAAGAACTCCACCAACAGCATCAATTTTATTGCCTTTGTGATATTAAATTTTTTAGTGACATTGTCAGGCCTCCAGGAACTAGGTAGAGGAAATTTTCCTTCAGGTAAAAGCCAACATCTCCTTTAATAGCCTTGAAATTCTATGTCTGTCTACTAACAAAAAATCAGCCAGACTTCTTTCCTCAGTCAGTTAAGACCACAAGGCTTGATCTTGAAGGACACAGGAAAATACTTTTGAATGTTCAGTCAAATCAAAGAGGGCTTTGCTTAAGCAGGGGCTAAAGTGCCACTGATAGAGGTGTTCCACATAAAAATTGTGTAAAAATGCAAAAAGTTAATGATTTACCTACATAAATTAAACTAATTGTTGTGTAGGACTCTTCTATCTTTGTAGATTTATTTATCATAACATAACTGTAGTTTGTGTACAGGTTAACATTTTTCCTTGCAATTGGACAGCCTAAACTGAATGGTTTTATTCCTAAAACTATAATAAAAATAGGGGCTTAAACGACCTTGTTAAAAGTGCTACTTGTCACACTGTGAACTCACACCTTTATTTTTTCATTGTAAGTCTAACTACAAAGCAGACTGGAAAAAAACCATCGCCAAAGGGTATGATCTGAAACCAGATGCCATTTCCATTCTTGCTGCCAAAGCTTCTCGAAATATTGCAAGTGATGTAAGTATAATTGACATAAAGTGGAATGTATACATTCAGTGAGTTGCAGCTTTCTACAGCGTGTTATGCCATGGAGCATATATACGATGCTACAGAAACACATAACTCTGAGAATTGAAACTTAGGATACTGAGAAATAACAAGTGAATTCAGATGTTTTCAGATGAACCTCTGAAAAAACCTGTTCCTTTGGAAATGCATCATAACGTGTGTGAGTGTCGGTGAGCTGGGGCTCTTTGTTGGGCTTCAAGTATTCACCAGCTTATTTGGAAGGTCCTGTGTTATAATTTACCTGTGCTGCATTCTTAATTGTTGGGGACCTGTACCTCTACTTGTCTGGAGTCCACGAGCTGTACAGAAATGTGGCTGTTTTCAGGCAGTTATGTCAACTGGCCGCAGTAAAGCTTGGTGTTTGGCCTGACGCCACCTACCAAAGGGGATTTGGAACATGGAAATAAATGGAGTAATTTCAGCAGAAGGCTATGAATGACTTCTGTTCCCCACTTAAACATGCCTCCTTCCAATAGCTGAATATTGGCATATCTAGTTGTTTGGTAGTCTTGAGCTTTTCAGTAATATATTATTATGCTAATGTTTCAATTAAAAGCTGTGTGTTCCTGGCAGATAGATTTCCAGGTCTGTAAGATATAATATAGCAGAGGCAACAGCAAGGGAGGACGTGTAACTGCTTATCTAGGTTTAGGTCTATACCAGGGGTCAAGACAAGCTGAGAAATCCCAGCAAACCTCTTTATTTGACCTAAATAACCCTGTGCTGCCTGAGAAACAATGTATGTATTTACAAAATGAGCTGCCATTGTCAAAGTACTGCGTTTCAAGGTATTGAAATGATCAAAAGTATGTTTTCCCTTTCCAAAGTGTTTATCCCAGGCTTTCTTCTCCTTTATTTCTAGTACAAGTACAAGGAATCCTACGAGAAAGATAAAGGCAAACAGGTTGGATATCGTAGCCTGCAGGATGATCCTAAACTTGTCCATTACATGAATGTGGCCAAAATGCAGTCAGATCGTGAATACAAGAAGGATTACGAAGTTGCCAAGACCAAATATCATACTCCTTTGGATATGTTCAGCGTGACGGCTGCCAAGAAAGCCCAGGAAGCAGTTACAAACACTGGCTATAAGCAGCTAATCCACAATTATACACTCTTGCCTGATGCTGTGAATCTGGAGCTATCAAGAAATGTGATGCAGCTTCAGAGTGATGTATGTAATCAGCTCATCTTTCTTTTCTTTCTTCTCATAATGACTGTTACACTATTAAGCTTTTAAGGCTGAAAAAAATGAACTATATTCAATTAACAGTAGATTGAGATCACAGAATCCCAGCATAGTGGAGGTTGGAAGGGACCTCTGGAGATTATCTCATCCAACCCCCCTGCTCCAGCAGGGTCACCCAGAGCAGGTTGCCCAAGATTGTGTCCAGAGAAGGAAACTAGTGAAGGATGTAAATTTGTGGTCTAGAACTCTGTATCTTCCAAAGATTATCAGTGACATGGAGCTAATAAGTTCTAGGGAGTTTACCCAGCAAGTAACAACTTTTCTTTCTATCTCTAAATATCAGCCAATGAACAGCTTTTTCTAATTTATGCTTTTTTGTAGGTGGATTTGTAATTACAAAGTGTTATTTCCGTGATTATTTGTATTGTTGGAGATCACAGACTATAAATTCTGACTACATTTTATTTAAGTTTACCAAAAATATACGTTATGTATGCTTGTATTATATCTAGGGATTTGAGATTTACTTTTTTGTTCACTTTTCCTTCTTGCCTTTATCCTCCAACAGCTGCCTATGCTGTGAGTGATAAGGATTCACAAAAAAGCCTTGTAGTTCCCATTAAGTTTTGTGACTCATTTCCACTTTTTAATCTCTTGTATAACTTTAGAGTCTGCTTGTTTATCCAGCAAATATGTAGTTTCATCTGCTTTATTTAACAGCACTCTGATAAATTTGAAATTCTCTTAATGATCCGATTAAAAGTGTTCTTCAGATCCCATGCATCGTTTGGAGAGGATAATGTACGTGTTCCCATTGGCCAACAGAGAGAGGATCTGGCCTTTAGACACTGCTCTTTTCAAATACAGTTTGATTTCAAATTTTTTACTTCCCCATTGTGTTTTCACCCACATACACAAGCTATGACGGTCTGGGGTCTTTTCCTCAGGTGTTCTTCCTGTTACTTCTAACACTGCAGTTCAGGAATAGGTTTTATTTTCACAACATTTTTGTACCTTTATCTGTTCTAAAAGCCATGTGCTAGAGTTATGATTAAATAGGAATGGTGCCTATTCAAGATTATGCAGAACCAGGATATTAAGCAGAAGTTTCTCTGAATTAATTCAACCGTGAACTAAGTCTACTAAGACACAAGAGCGTCATTTAAAATAAATCATCGTATTTTAGTCAGATTTTCATATTTACCACTCAGAATTTGTCCTAAGGTCTCTGCACTTGGTTTGTAGTGCGAGTTCTACAATTGGTTTAGTGAAAAGAATTTCTTTGTCCTTAACACATCAATAGTTATTAAAGTTATGCGAAGAATTTGGAAAGCAATAGCAGTTATAATAGGCTTCTCTCATTTTTCCTTCAAAAATTAATTACCAGAACATCTAAGTCCTTACCTGTTTGTATGTATAAAGGCATTCTAATTTTCCTTGCCTCACTGTGTTTTTCCTTCTTTATTTTTTAAAAGAATGTGTACAAAGCAGATTTTAATAACTGGTTGAGAGGAGTTGGCTGGATACCAATTCAGTCCCTGGATGTAGAAAAGGCCAAAAAGGCTACACAGATCCTCAGCGAGAAAACATATCGCCAGCCCCCAGACAAGCTGAAGTACTCTATTCCAACTGATGCAATGGAACAAGTGCTGGCTAAGCAAAATGCCACCACCATGAATAAGGTGAGAATTTGATCAGATGATCACGACTGAGACAGAGATTGGGTTTTTCTCTTGCAAAATTGTGTGCCCACTTGAAGTCATCAGAATTTCAAATGGGTACTGTGATTTGCTGGGTTAAGGCTGGACACTGAGAGATGATGAGAACCTCAGACTGTGTTCACAATAAAGGGAGTTTCATTTTCTGTTTATAAAGGTTAAAGATTTCTCTTTTGTGTACGTGATTAAAGATGTCTTCTCCAGATTTATACTGCTTTGGTAGCTTCTGCCCTTTTTCTGCGGGAAGTAGTATTCATAATCAGTGAGATGAAGAAACCCTGAAATTCTGTCACTTTTGTACAAGTCTCTTCGAAAAGGAAATTTAAATTAAGATTTCCTTGAAATTTAATTTTCTGTCCTTGAAAAGGGAATCTTTAAATTCGCCCCTTGTTGTCTGGAACACCACTGATCCTCATTCCATGCTTGCCATGGAAAGAGGCTCTGCAAAAAAAAAAAAAGAAATAAATAGTTCCTGCTTTGCATTAAAGCAGAGCAGACTGCAGGCTGAAAATCCTCAGCTTTGATATTTCATAGTTATCAAAACATAATTGGCAAATTTCTCAAATAACATACTAAAAATAGAAGAGGAATATAACATATCATATCATATTGCCACTCAGCAGTTATATTTGTGAAAATTATTTGTAGTGCTTGTGGAACTTGACAATACGGTAAAGTATTATTTATTGCAAATGAGTGAAACAAAAGCAAGCTCTTCTTTTAGGAGTGTGATGCCTTTTCAATGTTAAATATTACTTTGTAATTGCAGAGGCTCTACACTGATAAGTGGAACAAGGAGAAGACCAGCATTCACGTTATGCCAGATACTCCAGAAATTCTGCAGTCCAGAGTGAACCAGATCACAATGAGTAATGTGAGTTATTTACCATGTGCATCCAGTGTCTGTTGAACTGAACATTTTTATGTCTTCTTTGAAAAATATTTAAATTTAGATGTAGGGTACTTTGGTAGTTCTACCTTCATAACAGAGTACCTGTTCTCTTTTACATTGTACATTAGAAACTTTATAAAGCTGCGTGGGAGGAAGACAAGAAGAAAGGTTATGACCTGCAGCCAGATGCGATTCCAATAAAAGCAGCCAAAGCCTCCAGAGACATTGCCAGTGATGTAAGTTTGATTGTGTGGTAGTACTCAGAGTAGCTACCAAGAGAGTCAGATCATCTTTGCAGTGTTCTGTTATGCATAATGTGGTTTTTTTAAGCTTCTTGAGTTGCCTAGGTTTCAATTATATGCTTGATGGGATAAACCTCTGCAGTGGAGTAACACTGAATTGTGGGGTTTTTTCTCTTTATTCAGCAAGCTGCTGAACTTCATGTGCTGGTGTTCAATGGGCTGTTTCATAAGATTGAGTGTATTTGACTGAAACCTGAGATCTTGTGATTAAAAAGAACAAATATTTCCTATATTTTTAGAGATGAAATTAAGCTTAATAGTGTGCTTTTTTGATTTAAGTTTTTGCTGTTCTTTCTCTTTCCTGATGACAGTATAAATACAAACTAGCCTATGAAAAAGCAAAAGGGAAGCATATTGGGTTCCGCAGCCTTGAAGATGACCCCAAGCTGGTGCACTTCATGCAAGTGGCTAAGATGCAATCTGATCGTGAATACAAAAAAGATTATGAGAAGGCAAAGACCAATTTCCATACCCCAGTTGACATGGTCAGCGTTGTGGCAGCCAAGAAAGCACAGGAAGTGGCTACAAATGCGAACTACAAAAGCTTGATTCATACCTACAATGTTTTGCCAGATGCTATGAGCCTTGAATTAGCCAAAAACATGATGCAGTTACAAAGTGATGTAAGTGAGAGAGATTCTTCAACCTTTGCATTGTAAATACAACGTTTCATTTACGAGAACATACCGTGAGATAAATAGTACTATTTTCTTAGTGGTTACTTCAGTTATATAGTAAAATGTAGTAAATTAAATGAGACCATCAGCAATGATAGCCATTGCATTTTTCTAAGACTTGAAAATATTAAATTACACCTATTGATAAAGAATTTGGGCTCAGAAATAAGTCATTTTATGTATAAAGTAAAATGGATGTTTACTGCTTACATATCCCATCGAGCTCTTCAGGAGCAAAAGTTGTCTGCAGACTGTGACAGCAAAAGCTTCACTTTTCATTAATAGTTTTATCTTCCCAAAAGATACCCTTTCAGAAGAGGGGAAATCAGCTAACTAGCTGTATTCTCAGATTTCCTGGGATGTTCAGCATCCAGAGAAGAGGGCCTTTTTTTCTCAGTAGAGTGACTGAAGATAATCCCCTTCTTTAAGAGGGCCTTGCTCACATGAGATACTTACATCATAAAAAGGATCTGGCCATTTTATAAAAGGTGGAGTAATAAAATACAGATGCCATTGTAACAAAGATGTTTCTAACTAAACCTTGAATGCATCTTGATACTGTTTGCTTCTTTTTCGAGTAAGTACATTCAGAATCTAGAGTAAGCACATTCAGAATCTAACACTCATTAAACACAGAAAGAAGTGAAGAAGTGTCAGGATTTACAGACTTTTTTTATGGGTCTGATTTTTATTTTTTTTTCTTTACTTTCCACCTCCAGAATCAATACAAAGCAGAATATGATGAAACTATGAAGGGTGTTGGATGGATTCCACTGGGCTCCCTGGAAGCTGAGAAGAATAAAAAAGCGATGGAAATTGTTAGTGAAAAGAAGTACCGCCAGCATCCAGACAAGTTGAAGTATTCTGTTCCTATGGATTCCATGAACATGGTCTTGGCTTTAAATAATGCTAAAATCATGGATGAGGTAAGAAAGCGTTCATTCAAACTCGTTTAAGTTTGCAGAGGTTAAGAAACAAACTATATCCAGTGTAATAGTCAATCTTATTATATGCATAGCTTTGGAAATCGTCAGTTGTGGCAGCTAATGAATATGCTCGCCTGTAATTGCATTTCATCTTAATAGACCTTTGATAGACCTGAAAGTAAAGCATGACTCTACCATTTCTAACAACTGCATATAAAGACGGACCTGGGGGGGGGTCACATGTTAATACGAAAGTATACCCAAGATAACTGGTGATAGACTTTTACCAGTTTAAATCTAGGGGCTACAATATTGGAGTGATGCCTTTTGGAAATAAGATTGTAACTTTGAAGTAGTCTTTTCATTTGATGCCTGGTACATTAATATGAAATTGTTACATAGAATCATAGAATTGTTTCAGTTGGAAAAGGCCTTTAAGATGATCGAGTCCAACCATTAACATAACACTGCCAACCCTACCACTAAACCATGTCCCTCAGCACCTCATCTATATGTCTTTTAAATACCCCTAGGGATGGTGACTCCACTACCTCCCTGTGCAGACTGTTGCACTGCTTAACAGCCCTTTCAGTGAAGGAGTTTTTCCTCAGCTCCAACCTAACCTCCCCTGGGGCAACTTGAGGCTGTTTCCTCTGGTCCTGTCACCTGTTCTTTGGAAGAGGATGCTGACCCTACCTGGCTCCAACCTCCTGTCAGGGAGCTGTCAAGAGCCAGAAGGGCTCCCCTGAGCCTCCTTTGCTCCAGGCTCAACAAGTCCAGGGCCCTCACCCCTCCTCACCATGCTCCTGCCCCAGCCCCTTCCCCAGCTCTGTTGCCCTTCTCTGGACATGTCCTTCTGGGAGTGAGGGACCCCAAACTGAACCTAGTGTTTGAGCAGTGGCCTCTCCAGTACTGAGTGCTTGAGCAGTGGCCTCTCCAGTACTGAGTCTGGGGGAAGGATCCCTGCCCTAGTCCTGCTGGCTGCCCTAGTGCTGATACCAGCCAGGATGCTGGTGACCTTGGCCAACACCTGTGCACACTGCTGGCTTATGTTCAGGTGGCCTGTGTATGTCTAGTAATGGCACTCAGGACGATCTGCTCCATGAGCTTCCCCAGCACTGAGGTCAGACTGAGAGACCTGTAGTTCCCTCGATCCTCCTTCCACCCAATAGCCTCTCTCTCCAGCATTCCCTGGTGCTCTTCAACCTATTTACAACCCCCCAGAGCTCTGCCACTAAGCAGAGGAGCTCTTCTACCTGGGCACATCTTCCATAGGTGTGCTCACCACTTCCATCCTGTACTGGTGTAAGAGCTGGGCACACCCTGCACCCTGACACCTGGGGGATGGCTGCATGTCTCCTCTTTACCCTGGCTGTAATAATTGCATTGTTTAAAAGGAAGTTTTTATTTCAAATAGGAAATATTCTTTTAAATTGTTTTATTTAATTATTAGGATATGTTGACATCTCTCTTGGTTTTTTTTTCCTTCCAGCACAAGTACAAACAAGCATGGGAAGAAGACAAGAAGAAAGTTCACATCACACCAGATATTCCACAGATTGCTTTAGCAAAAGTTAATGCATTTAATATAAGTGATGTGAGTACTCTTTGTGAGACTATGACATTGCTCTTACTTTATTAGGAATAAGGGAGATGACAGCAGACAAAAGTCTCCTAATTCTCACTTTGCTAACCTGTAGTAATTTCACAAAATGTCATTAATTTTACTTTCCCCTGCTTCCATCCCAAAAAATAAATACCAAAAAGTTGCCGAGAGTAAGCTATGATATTTATGGTCATATTATAAAGTGTTCATATAGGTTATTAGATTATAATAGTTACTAACAACATACTAGAGTTTCAGTACCATCCATGTTTGTTAACCTATTTATTATTCCCCTATGCACGTATTTTTGTACAGGATGCAAATTTCTTGCACAACGAACCTATTCTTTCCGTAACAAATGATATTATAGACAGGTTTTCAGTAGCCAGTTGTTAAATCTTCATATGCTAAATGAAGTATTGTTTGTAATTTTGCACATCTTTAATGTGCAGAGCAATAGACATATTTACCTCATTTTTTTAACAGCTGACGTCCTCAGAGATGTAATTTTTCACCAATATTTGTGCATGTGGCAACAAATTTCTTGCCTTTTTCTTTTGTTACTGGTTATTGTTACTGATTATAGTGCAGCTGCATTGATGGATGAATAATGGGATAGGAGCAGGTTAAATTAATAGAGTTTTATTACAGTACGTGTGGTCGATTTTGCTTTTTTGAACATTGATTTTTTTTTTTCTTTCTTTCCATAGAAAATGTACAGACACTCATTTGAAGAATCTAGGAAGAAAGGGTATGATCTTAGAGCTGATGCTATCCCTATTAAAGCTGCCAAAGCTTCGAGGGATATTGCTAGTGATGTAAGTTCTTGGAAGAAAAAAAAAAAATGATCCATTTAAGATCTTGTAAAACTTTCATTTTTTGACACAATTCAATTTTATATGAAAAATATATGAAGGCTCTTTATTCTCTTGCTTGTAAATAATTCTGACATATTCAATATATATTGTAATACATTTTCTAGCATGGTTAAAAACAATTTATTCATTAGAAAAGTAAGGAGATGAGTGAGGGAGTCTTGAAAAACCAAAATAGGCAGTTGATTCCTCAGTGTGGTGATGCTTGGATACATTATAAATGCATGTTTTCGTGTTTGTAGTATAGACAGATTTCAGCAATCTTTCTTAGAAATATTTGAAAAGAACAGATACAGACTTACATTATTTTTCCTGCTGTGGTACAATCGCCCTTGTACCTTTGGTGGAGGTCCCATTAAATTTCTTGGTGCAGAGGACACAAGCTTCTGCAGTTGGCACTGTTGGAAATCCTTTGTGTATCGGTGATGAGGGATTTGCTGTGGCAGGAGCAAGTCCAGCCTGAAGTTAGGGCCCACCATTTTATTTATTTCTTTTTACAACATAGGAGATGTTGCAGCTACTAAAAAGTCAATTTCCTCTGACACTGCTCTAAGTCTGAGGGGAAGATACTTCCATTCTGAGCTCTCTCCAAGCAGTAAACAGTGAAAGAAAAGGGAATTGTTACTTGGTCTGTGTAGTTCATTGTCCAGGGTTGATTAGAGATTGAGGAAGGGGTTAAGAATTTGAACTATTTATTTTATTAAATAAAAAAACCCCAAAAGATCTTGGGAAGCATCCTGAATTTTGTCATCATTTGAACAAATGAACCTAATGGAAGTAACGATTAGACCTTTGATTGGATGGTTTATCTTTAGATATGAACACAAGAATTCTGAGTATGGTGCAGATTACCATGAATATAGTTACCTAAACCAAATACTGGAAGCAGGGCAGCAATAGTTACAGAGGATGGTGTGGGCTAAAGTACCTTGGTTCCAGTGTTTGTGAAAGCTCATCTGAGAACTAATACAGGTATCGCTAAGCTATCACGTGAAATGAATAAAAGTGCACTTTTCCCAAAGAACTGTCTTCAGGAAATCATATCTTAGGAGTTCCTATACCTTTCACTTTCTGACAGTATTTCACATTTTCATTGTGTCAGTTATAATCCTACTAGAAAGCAGTTGAAGCCCAGGTTACATTGAACCTTACACAGGAGTGGAATGAATTATTGCAAGGAAATTTAATGTCTTAGGAAAGTGTTTAAATATACTACTTTTAAATGGGATGTTAGACATCTGGTTTGCTTTAGAGAGCACCCTAAGAGTAAGTGGACAGAGTCACCTCTATAAGCTTGGTGTGAAAAAAATCTTATTTTAATCTATTTTAGATCTACTTTTAATCTTATTTTTATCTAATTTTAATCTATTTTAACCTAATAAGCAAGATGGATCTTGCTTATTAAACAAATGAAGTAGAATTAAAGCTTCTGTCTCTGTTCTTTCTACAGTATAAATACAAATTAGGTTATGAACAAGACAAGGGAAAACTTGTAGGCTTCCGCAGCCTTCAGGATGATCCCAAACTTGTCCATTATATGCAAGTGGCTAAGATGCAGTCTGATCGGGAATACAAGAAAGCTTATGAGATGGGCAAGACACACTACCAAACACCTTCTGATGCCCTCAGCATCGTGGCAGCTAAGGAGGCACAAGATCGTGTGACCAATACGAACTACAAGCGACTGATTCACCAATATATGCTTCTACCAGATGCAATGAATTTAGAGCTGTACAGAAACATGAATCAGATACAAAGCGATGTAAGTTTGTCTTTTCGTTCTGTTGTACACAGCTGTGATTTTTTCCCATTTTGACTGTGTTTTGGAAACAACAGAATTATTTTGTACGAGCCATTTGTAAACTGTAAACTTTCCTTTCGTGATCTGTTTGGCAGAATCAGTACAAGCAGGATTACAACGAGTGGTTCAAGGGTATCGGTTGGAGTCCTGCTGGTTCTTTGGATGTGGAGAAATCTAAGAAAGCCACAGAAATCGCAAGTGATCGGAAATACCGTCAGCATCCCAGCATGTTCCCCTTTACAAAACAGAATGATGCCATGGACCTGGTCCTTGCAAAGCAGAATGCAAACATAATGAACAAAGTGAGTATTTATGGGGAAAATTAGGCAGGTAGTCACACACAATCCATTTCAACAAAAGCCTATCGGTCTCTGGCACAGCCTCTATGTAGCACTGTTTCCATGGGAAAAACAACTGCCACTTACAGATTCCTCTTTTTTTCATTTATTTTTAGTCAATGAAACACACAGTTCCTGATAAATAGCATTGGTTGATCAAATCTTTCCTCATTTTTTTCATTGCTAGCTCTCCAACCTCTATTCTTCTTGTTCTTGTATAGAAATTATTGGCCCTGAAAATTTTGGTAGTTGGACTTTATTAGAAACAAGACTGGATCCTAATTCAGCTGATTCTGGATGAAGTAATTACATAGCAAAATAAATCTAAGTCAGCACCTTCATCTTTTTACTCATCCATATCCAAAGTGTGCCAATGGAAAGGTGAAAACCCCACAGGAGCCACCCTTTGTCATTTATACTAACACATCTGATACTACTTTTTTCAATAGCACGCTTATACTCAAGCTTGGGAGAAGGATAAAACCCAAGTTCATGTGATGCCAGATACACCTGATATTCTACAGGCCAAACAGAACAAGATGAACTACAGTCAGGTAGAGTTTTTATAATACTTCCTATTACATTTTAAATTTATATCTATTTTCTTCCAATTTAAAGTTGCCTCCCATTTCAAGATAAATAATTCATTTGTATAAGTTAGAAGAAACAGAATAGGGGTTTTAGAACAGAGGCAAATATTTTTATGTGAGTAATATTTTCAGAGTAGCAATAAGTACCATCTTCAGGCTAGCAAAGTAAAAGCCTAAATTACATTATAAGGTATGGAAAATATAAGTTCTGTTTTTGAAATCTGGATGTGCTAAGTCCATACTCTGTGCTTACCATAGAAAACAATTATCAAGTTCGTTGTGTGTATTTTTAACTTAACATACAGGAAAACAAATACATGCAGTGATTCTAACTTTTCTGTCAGCTTTCCCATATGAGAAAGTGACAATTGTGGCAGTATAAAACGCTTCGGTTTTGCGCTCTCATGGTTCCTCAGAGGCAAATCTTTGACTTGCAAGTGCTGGTATTTAAATGAACTGTGCACAAACTGAACTGACTATTAAATGGCTACATTATAGTCTTATTAATTAAAATTTTGTTAAGCCATTTAAAAAGTTATCTGTGATTCCCAGGTGTAGATATTTCAGATTCCCCAGATATGTTTCAAATCCCCAAGTTAAACTCTAGTAGGAAGTTCCTGTAGAGAAAAACTATTTAGTCACTAGCCTAAGACTTGGAAGACCTGTGTTCCTTGCTCACCAGTTTCCCATGTCTCAGTTTCCATTCTAGTAGCACTTCTCTTGTAACTGAAGCCCGTGAGGTGACCAGAATTCACTAATATGAATCATGTACATATCTAAACAAGGTGACAATACATATTACTAAGACTTTTTCATTAATATTGTTTTTAGAAACTATACAAGCTTGGCTTGGAGGAACTGATAAAGAAAGGCTATGACCTCACACCCGAAGCCATTTCTGTTAAAGCTGCCAAAGCTTCAAGGGACATTGCAAGTGATGTAAGCAACATTTCTAATTCAATATGACATACATTTCGTCTAGTTGCTATAACCTACAGAGTGGCACTAGGTGGGGGTACACCTCTCTGCTAAGGTGTGGCTGGGAGTGAAAAGGAAAATTGCTGACAAAACTCTTTCCTGATCTGTTGTTGTCAGTGAATAAAACAGTTTAAGAAGGGTCAGTCTGATACCTTGACAACTCCAAAGATTATGGTCCATCTGGGAAGTGGCTGGTCATACAAAGTTAGGAGTTGTCGGCTCTTTTGGATATTGCATTTTCACAGCAGCAGCAAATTTGGTCTGATTGCCTGATCCCACTGCCTACACTGAGAAATCCACTTTACAACTCTGAAACAGCTGTGGTTGCACATGTATTGCTGTTATAATCACTTGGTATGAATCCATCTGCTGAAACTTATTGAAGAGATTTTATTAATCATGAGGAAATGTTTATAATGCTGAAGCATCTGCATTTTTCATTGCTGATTGTTTTATTCCTCAAAATAATGCAGTGTGTCAGCCTTTGGGAGTTCTGAACAGTACAGCTGTGTGACTCAGAAAGCAGAGGGGACTTTCCTTGTAGCCGTGCTCACACCAAGTGATGCACATTAACCCAGGGGCTACTAAAACTTTACATGAGATGCCATAACAAATTGCTCATATCATTGGTAATAAGAACCACTGAGCTGAGAGAATGTATGGATGTTTTGCTTATATATTTTACTGTTGTCCGCTTCTTACTGTGATTTCTGTAACACAATCTTTATCATTTTAGTACAAGTACAAAGAAGGTTACCGCAAGCAGCAGGGACATCACATTGGATTCCGCAGCTTACAGGATGATCCCAAGATGCTGTGGTCGATGCAAGTAGCCAAGATGCAGAGTGAGAGGGAGTATAAGAAAGACTTTGAAAAGTGGAAGACAAAGTTCAACATGCCCGTGGATATGCTGGGCTTCCTTCTGGCTAAGAAGTGCCAGGAATTAGTTAGTGACATAGACTACAAACATATACTACACCGCTGGACTTGTCTGCCAGACCAGGTTGATGTCACCGAGGCAAAAAGGGTCTACGAACAACAGAGTGATGTAAGCTTCCTCTGGATTTAATTAATGTATTTTTTTGGTAAGATATTTACTGTTTGCCACAGAATCATAGAATAATTTATGTTGGAAAAGACCTCTAAGATCATCAAGTCCAGCCATTAACCCTACTCCACCAAGTCCACTACTAAGCCATATCCCCAAGAAAAAAAATTATTGAGAAGTACTTTTAATAACTCTCTTCTGATGTCAGTATAGATCAGACTGAAGCTAAAATGGTTTAATAAATGAACGGGGAAATAACCCACTATGGTTTTAATTTTTTTCCTTGACAGAACCAGTATAAGTCAGATCTACAATGGCTCCGAGGCATTGGCTGGAGTCCTTTGGGATCCTTGGAATCTGAAAAGAACAAGAAAGCTTCTGAAATACTGAGTGAGAAGAAGTATCGGCAGCACCCAGATACCATTAAGTTCACAAGTATCCCTGATGCAATGGATATTGTTTTAGCAAAGTCTAATGCCAAAAATAGAAGTGATGTAAGTTGCCTCTAGAGACAGAACATGTGATTCAGTGAATGAATACATAGCATTAACGTCGTTAGAAAAATCTACAATCAGAACATGTGCTTCAAACGTACAAATCTCAGTGGTTTACAAACAGTGCCTTGCTGCTCACTTGTCAAGATGTTCTATGCCTTGTTCAGAAGATTCAAGTCTTTGATGTTGTGTAACTTATTCAGGAATAAGTGCAAATAAGACCCCTACTTAGGTAGGATGTAAATGTATTGTCATAAGGCTGTTTCCTTGACACATCATGGATGTAAAGAAGAAAAAAAAGCTAGTATTTCAGTAAAAAGTCTTGTATTACTTGATTTTTATATCTTGTGTTGCTTATGTGGCTCATGATTGTATAGAACAACTTTGCTTTACTGGTGTAAAGGAGAGGTAAACTGAATTTACCTTTGGGTAAATTCATGTGCTGTGCATGTGAACCCTTTATCAGACAAGGTATTTTTGTTTGTGTCTCCTTTCAGATACTGTATAGAGAAGCCTGGGACAAGGACAAGACTCAGGTTCACATCATGCCTGATACTCCTGAGATTTTGCTGGCTAAATCAAACTTAATTAACACAAGTGATGTAAGTATGTCTCTATAATGTTTCCTTTATGGCCTTCGGATTGCCCATTGTGGCTTCAATTTAAAAAGCAATAGAGTAACTCTTCAGTTCTAAGAGCTGTAAGCACACTGTGATCTTTTACTGGGAAAATTATGACGCACTGGGAAGCTCAAGTGGAATTGCTAAAATATGAAGTGGAAGTGGAGTTACTAGAATATAATAAATAGCAAGAAAATATTCAACAGAAGTTAGCAGTTTTCTCTTTCATCTCTACTGTTCATATTAACACTGTAGATATATGCTCAGTACTTTTTAGTAAGCCTCACATTAAATTGTCAGATTATATTGACTTGCCTCTCTAGATTTGCAAAGGATAATAATTTACATCAAATTCCTGGTTATAATGGAACAAATAAAGACTACATGCAGAAGTAAAGAAATCTTTGCAGCTCGATCATAAGAACTCAAGAAGACAAAAGTAATTCCAATTGAAATTGGGTGTAGAGAATCATGGGGTTGCATTATTCACCTCTCTAGAAG
>JAAGNO010024259.1:0-48468 GCA_033439905.1 Ceryle rudis
GGGGAAAAAAATAAAAAAAAAAAAGCAGGAGGTTGTGAGAGGGGTTCAGCCACTAGCTCCTCTCGCGGGTGGCAGGGGCTAGAGAACAGATAGTACCGTTTCATCCCACAGAGAAATAGTTTGCATAGAAAGAGGCCAAAAAAAGTGAGTTTTAGAGGAAAGAAATAGCCCCCTGTAAAAAAACTGGGGAGGTTGTCAGCACTCGCCTAACATTCACTTGGAGAAATGAGAATGAGCGCACATTGTATTGAACTTCTTGGCAATAAAAGCAATAGTTTTCATTGAAATTCAGGGTAGATTATGGTCTGCGCTGATGGCAACTGTAATACTCTTGAAACAGTAGCGTGAGGTGGAATTAAAGGAAAGTTGCACTTTGTCATCCAATTGCTGGTTAAGCTACTGATCTGGAACTACTCCACGGTAAGTCTCCGAGATCACCAGGCATCTCAGGCAGCCTCCACTTCCTCCTGCTAGCAAGCAAACACTATGTCCCAAGCCTGCCAAGGAACTCTTAATTGTCAGCTAAGGGAAATTTCTGGATCTCTGCTAAGTGACAGCTTGACCGACAAAAGATATCTGGAACTGACACAGGGCACCACCGTGGTTTACAGAGACCGCTGGGTGGGGATCAGAACACTGAGGGATAAAGGATTAGCTTACAGAGATAGAAGGTAAGTACCACGAGATAAATCAAGCTGCAGACAGTAGCATTAAAAAAAAAAATACATTAAAAAATTCACCTGGGAGGCTTTTGAGATCAACCCTTTTTGCAGACAGGCCACTGTAGAAGGCTGTCTCTCGGAGAAGTTCCCATCACTGGAACGGATCCATCTGTCCTTCTGTTGCATTTTAAAAAGAAGCAAACAAACTGTGTTTTGAATTTGCAGTATGTGTTGCTGGTGGTTTATTGAGCTTTGTATATTTGGACAATTATTTAGGGTTTTAGAACTTAAGGATAAAAACAATGAGCTTAAAAAAAAACAAACCCTGTGAAGTGATAGTGCTGTGCCTTTTTCAGTTCTTTATCAGCCTATATGCTTTTTTCTGAAGAAAGTAGACAGTACCCCATTTATGTCCTTGCTCTAGCCAAAGTCCCTTCAGAGCACACGTTCCACCATGTGGAACATAGTGTTTAACTTTCTCAGTGTTTTGATTGCTCATGTATATAGAACATTGAAAGTATTACAGCAATATTTAGCATCACGAACTGTTGATGTATCAACCATTTCAAGAAATACTAAACTCAACAAGCAGCTGTGTCTCCAGAACTTTCAGTTAGGTAACGTGAGTCATAGGAGGATTGTTAAGGAATCTGCAGAAAGTTTAGATCTCCAGTTTGGGTTTTGTTTCTAGCCTTTAAGTAGTGCGGGACACGACAGGATGATGGACAAAGGAGGCTCACAGCTTAGTTCAGCCCTCTTCGGAGCAAAGGTTAAGCACAACTGCAGACTCACTAAAGCACAAAGAACAGCAGAGAAACTGTGCTGATCACATGTAGAAAACGCTGCTGTTTGCTGGAAAATTTCTTGAGCTGAGGTCTTTGATACCACAAAAAAAAAAAAAAAGGTGTAGAAAGGTGGATGATCAGCCAGCATTTACAGCAGTAAGACCACATTGAATGTGGAAGAGTAGGACCTCAGTCACTGCATTGTAGGCTGTGAAGGAGAAAAGGGTTTAACAACTGACAGAAGGCACTTTACTTCCCATATACTACAACGGGAGAGGCAACTCCAGTTGCTATGTAGCCTGCTCTGGTATCGATCCAGTTGTGCAGCTGGAGTCAATATGCAAGTGCTCAGCTTCTACCTCTGGTATCACAGTGATTCTCAAGGCATCAGCAAAGGAGAGGTTAAGGAACAGGGATCACATCCATACACTACTTACGTGATGCAAGACAAAGAGGGCTAGAAAGCTCTACTTTAAATACCTGAGATAGAAAACAGGTTTATTGTGTGGTTTCCCTGCAGAAGGAAACTCACTCATCTGACACAGTAAATAGCTATGGAACATAGAAACCCCTATGACACTGTAAGTGACTAACAAAGGGAAGAGAAACAGCTTGACAAATACTGCAGCGTAACAGACCAGGTATTTCACTACTCGGGGAGGGGGGAGAAGAGAGAGTCAACCAAGAGCCCTATCTTTTCAGTCCTTCTTCCCTAACCCACAGCATAATAATAAACACTGTGTGGAATTTTAATATCCTACCAAGCACCCAAGGAACTATGCGGTGAAAACTGGTACTGGGACACACAAGAGCGCTGGAGACAGGCCCTGTTCTGCTCCAGGAGCTGGGTCACTGCCATAACTATAACCACTTCCTTCCCCTTCCAACTCCAGGATGCTCTACTTTGTGGGACTCGAAGAGAAAAATAATTGTGTTCTTGAGTTCTACGATTCATTTATGAGGACGTGCCAACTTACCTAAGCTCATTTGAGCTTCGCAGTGCTGGTGATGGGGGAAACTACAGTGTTTTTTAATGTAGTTTTGACTGACTCTTCCGTCAACCAAAACCTTACTTAACATCTCATGTAATTTCCTTTAAGCCAATTAGAAGAAAAGGCTTCTAATGCCTTCTGCTACGGCAGAGTAGCCATTGGGCACTGCTTTGTACTACTTCAAAGCAGTTTTTTTTGTTCAGATCTGTTACGTCTAACATTAGAGAACTGTGTACACTACTGTTAGAGTAATTATTAGCTTTATTATCTTGTATTACAGACTCCTTTGAAGAGACTTTGGTGTGATGTACATGGGGTAAAAATTTCATATGGAGAAAAGTGCAATATGTGTGTGTGTGGTACGTTCTTTAATGTATTTTTTTAAGGACTTAGAGGGTTTAGTCTCTGCTTTTGGATAAATGCACTAGTTTTGTGAGCTCCAGTTTGGCAAGTTCATCTGTAGTATTTACATGCAACTGATATGCTGGACTCTGTGAAGCAATTACAGTGTATTAATACAAAATAAAGAATATGTGCATTTCATTTTTTAAATATCTAGCGAGCTAAAGCAGCCCCTGCCACTCTTGTGTTCTCAGCAGCCTCTTTCTGTATTACACTGAGGTTATTTTCTCTGAGGCACCAAGCTATAAGTGATGAAGAAAATTAATGTCTCCTGCAAAGGATGGATTTTCTAGACTGAAGTTTGCTGCCTATCATTTTTACTTACTTGGGGATAGCTGACACCGCTGCCTTTTGAATGGACAAAGCATTCTAACAGCTGCAACAGAAAAATCGCATTTACTTATTGCCTCCTATGCCACAGAACGTCCAACACTTCAGGATCACACCACCACCCCAGGCAAGGTCATCTGTCAGCGCTGTACTGCCTTGACTTTGAAAAAGGAAATTTATTCTCAAAACTACTCTCAGTTTTGACATTTTTCCTTGTTAATCAGCGTACGCTATCCAACAGGTAATAGCTGATCCTACAGTGTTTAAACCGTGTGAAGAGGACAGGGGTTTGGGTACCACCAGAGGGAATTCATCATGCTTTCCCTAGTTACATAATCACAGCACGCCACCGTCATCCCATGTTCCAAGGAGTAGTGCCAGTCTAGATTTGACCAGAAAAAAAAAGCACTCCCAGGGGGAGCTGCTTGGGATCAGAATTATTACCTCAAAAAGAAATTAGATTTTTCTTGTAGACATCACAGTGGAACAATTACAGTGACATCTCTTGAGGTTCAGGTTTTTTGGTCTGTCTCCTGTTACCTGAGGTGCGATTCAAAAAAGATTCGTGTCCACAGGGAAGATCTGCTTACCTGCTTTTCTAACTTTCCCAGTTATCTTTACCTGTAAAAACATTCCTTCTCTGTACATCCTCTACACTACTTGTTTTATCAGCTCTGCAATGCAAAGCAGTTGGGGATGGGGGGGGACGACCTCGAAAAAATTAAATCAGTTCTTTGCTGGGAAAAACAAAGCTCCTCAATCTCACTAAAAGAAACAGACCCAAATAAAACCACTGTGCTAAACTCTTTAATACCCTTTCTTTGTAGAGAAAATGGTTGCAAAATGAAAAAAAAATTAAAAATGGCTGTAACAGGGACCTATCCCTTCTGGATAGGATAGGAGCAGGTGTTAGGGTATGGAAAGCAATTCTTTTTAAAGTTACTCTGGGGTCTGGAACACACATACTTTCCACTGATTTAATTCTTCATTAAAAAAGAATAACCCACACCAACGTGATTAGCACAATCTAATGGTCTAACTGGTTATACCATGCAGCGTGACTCACAATGGTTGTATTTTCCATAGGTGTACAGGAGCGCCTTGGCTGACACCTATTTCCAACACCACCGGGGGATTTTACTGGCTGCTCCTATATTAAGAGAGTTTTGGAAAGCTACTCACCCAACAGTAAATTACAGCTAGGTCCTACTGAGCTAGTTACGCTACCAACTGCCCAGAGCCTGTGTTTCTGCAGCCCACGTATGCACAGAGTTGAAGGCAGACCAGAGTATCGAGGCACTGCATGGACCCTGCAGTCTATTGGAGAGACTGGAAAACTTCATGCCACGAGATGGTTACAGTACTGTCCACTTCTGTTAATAGAAGACATTCTAAATTACTCACGATGAGATCAAGAACCAGTAGGCAAAGTTGGGGATATTTTTTCTTCCGTGAAGTCGGAAACAGTAACATTACCCTTGCTTTCTGCTCTCCTCCTGTCCTCGGACAGCAGGTTTGAATTGGCCTGTGAGAGAAATGAGAAGAAAAGCCCCGCTCCCAAGAACAGAGTAAGACAGAGATATTCATGAGCTGCATCCTGTTAACTACTTTCCTTAAACCCTTTTACCCCAATCTGGGGTGTAATTGTCTTAGGGCTAAGTCAAAGAAAGCCTATCTAGGACTTTCCTCTTAGAAGAGAGGCTTCTTTCCTCTGTAAGCAAGAGCAGTGAAAAAATTGATTTTCAAGTACTACACCACTGTCCCACTGAGGGCAAAAGCTGAACGTGAGCCATCTCTGTCCTGTGGTAGTTTAGGCAGAAAGAATAAGTACATTCACAGAATGGGCAACTCCAGCAGGGGCTCTGTGGAAAAGCGAAACGCCACGCTCCTCACAGAGGGAGCATCAGATACCAGACTAACGTGGAAAAAACCTTAGTTCTTCCATAGGAATGCAATGACAGTTACACGACACAAATGGCCTGATGTGCTGTGGGTGTGTATATGTGAAGGAAAAAAAAAAAACACAAACAAACCACAACCACAAAATCTCAGTAGCTCTTTTCTCAGCCTCACTAACAACACTATTGTGACCCTCAGGGGTTACTGAAGAAACCCTTCCAATAGGAAAAGTATGATGCTCAGAGACATCAGGCAAAAATTAGTGTAGTACTCAGCAGATTACCCTGTCCTCCCACAGTGAAACTGCTGTCCCTGCTGCATTTGTGTAGTGACCTCAGCTACAACTGGCCATGAACAGCTGCAGCTGAGCCGTTAGTATGACGCACTGGAACACAAAACACTGAGCAATAGAATTACTAGCTTGGTTTGTAACAGTACTGATCAGCTGACTGATCATCTTCCACATTCCTATGAATCAGAAGTGCCAAGAAGCCTTTAGTCTCTGCACCCAGACAGGATACCAGTAGCTGTGCCTTAGCTCTACGTGCACTAAGCTGGACACATTCAACGTATCTCTCACGGCTGCTTTCCCCCCCACACACACACAATCGAAAGGGGTTACCTCAACTAACCCTACAAGCTGTCTGGAAGACACTCCTCGCCTCCACCCCAAAAGGCAGAGCCTAAGCCCTCCTTATCCCAGTAGAGACAGGAGAGAGCCCTCCCCCTCACCAGGATAAATTCTGACTTACAGACTAGGTCAGAGCCTTTAAATCCCTCGCAGAGTTGCAGAGCACAGCATTTCTCTGCTGGGCCTCAGGCCAGCAGAGCTTTCCTTTTCAGTGTTATCTGGCTGACAGTGCTCATTTAAGTCCCTGGCAGATGGATCAGCAGCAAGGCTGTCACAGGAGCACAATACACACGAGGTAGCAGCCGACTATCAGCACCGTGTACACATGGGGCGAAAGCAGAATGCATACACATCTCTTCTGCTGACTACGTTTTTACAGTCAGAGTGTAGCTTTAAAACCATGTCTGAACTCAGTGCATAACATCTCTATGGGCGTGAGATTCAGCCTCTGTTCACCTTGCACCAGAGTACTAAATATATTCAGGATAAGCCTTGAAAAGCTTCATCCCCAAGAAAGCCCACAACAGAACTGATGCACTGGAAAAGGGGAAAGGGCAAGTTCCTAGGAGAGGGCTGCAGTAGTAGCTAGCCCCAGAAAACCAACACTCTCCATGACAGCTCAAAAAGACACAAATCCCCACCCACACATGCACTGCAAAAACCTGATCCTCTGCACGTAAGAGTGGAAGGACTTCTGCAGACCAGGGTGCAGACACGTGGCCAGAAAAGCTCCAACGGTGATAAAGCCAACAGCTGGAAGCTTTAGTCTTGCAAGGCTTTAGCCAAATCTAGACACAGTTCCTTCTAGCACAGGCAGATTTGCATACTCGGGTAAGTGAACAGCACCAAACAGGAACAAGGCTGCATGCATTTACCTGGAGCTATCCTGACCTGGACACTGGAAGGATGCACCTACCCAGCTGCAGAACAGAGCTGACCGATTTCCTGATCTACGGTAAGAGCAGGTTTGTCAGTTGATGCTCCCTCCCCAGCTCCGCTTGCCGAGATACCACTGAATTAGCAGAGATACCGCAGACAAGCTGCGCAGCTCAGCACAGTCCTCAGATAAGCATTGCCTGGTAGCCCCTTTCAGGGGGTTACAGAGCCTCACAGTATTCACATCTGAAAAGGGGAAAACTGATGTGTGTTTGAAATTGACACCCAAAATCCTCACAATCTACAGGCTTTAAAACAGGAAGGCTCTTTTCTAAATATAAACAGATGAGCCTCTGGCATTTAATACGAATAATTCTCCTCATAAACAAGCACCACTGGTGAAGGAAAACACGAGAAAGACACTGGAGCAGGACTGTCACTAGGGAGGTAGAGACATGGAGGAAGTTTGGAGGAAAGAGAGGAGGAGGAAGAAAAAAAATCCAGTTTGAAAGCTGGAATTGGCTTACACTGCCAGACACACCGATTTCTCTCTGTTCCTCTAAAGCTGTGATAGCAATAAAAGGCTACTCGGGGAAAGGAGACTCATACATCAAATCTTTGCCTTCCAAATTTATTTCAAAAGTTCTATCTGCCCATTTTTCCAGGGCTTTCCAGCAAGGATTCAATACAATATCCCTAACGGGAAGGCTCCATTTTCCCACAGAGCTGTCAGTCAGTGTTAGGAAAGAGTTTAAACACGGTAGTTTGAGAAGAGATCTCTCTGCTCAAAAAGGTCCTTAAATGTGGTAATTTTCTGCCAGGAAAATGCCATAATACAGTTTTATGTCACAGTCCCTGCTGAACTGACTTATCAGCAAATAAAGACTACAGTGTTTTGATAAGAATCCATGTGGTGTTGGTTTGCAGAATAGGAGCAAAATGAGCTGCACACAGAAAGCTAGTATGAGGTTTGTTCCCAAAATACTCACAAATGGACATTTACTTAGCTGAGAATTATATGCTGAGTTCTGGAAAGGTCAGGCGCATTTAGGGAGTTCGTAAGCTCTCTGCAGCTTGTCTCCTGCAGGCTGCTATAGTGGAGAGAAGCTGCGAGCGCGTAGCTACTGACGTCAATAGGGTAAATAACACCATGTACTGAAATCACCAGGGTATGCATTACACTTTCCACGGAGCCTGCTGAGCACACTGTGCTGCAAAGCACTCTGGGAAGCCCAGGTGCCTGCTGCATGGAAAATGCTACATCAGATCAAGTACATTTTCTCCAGGACCACCACCCCCCATAGAAAGTACATCCATTGAGCCTCTCAGAGCTCAGGGTTATCTCTGTAATTGAAAGCACAGTACAGAGCACCAGCGCTCCATTCACGCACCAAGAGCCAGGCACCGCAGGACACTGATGCCAAATGCCAGAACCTCTCAAAAGAGAGCAAAGGCAACCGTGCCCTATTCCAGGACAGGCTGCTCTGTTTGCAATGAACAGCCTACATCTTAGTCACCCAGAGATGCCACTTCACTGCTGGTTTGGGGAATCGGGAGCTCAACTGTCTACAACGGCAGCAGAGATCCTTTTTATGACTCTGCAAGACCTGGGGTCTTCTCGTTCAACAGACCAGCCCCCCCAGTCTGGTCTGCTTGAGGGGCTCACAGCAACCAAAGGGAACCGCACAGCGGCTCACCCAAGCACCCAGAAATCAGTAGGTAAAGTAACAGCAGACACTGCATGCAAGTAACTCTAAACACCTAGAAAGGCAGAATCCCCCCTTGCCACCTGTACTCTGAAAAACAGTGCCAAAGCTGGAAAGAGAGGGCACAGCATCTCCCAATCCCCAGCCCAGCACCCCAGCCACTAGGCCACACTGTTTCTCCAGCAAGCTGGGTCTGCAGCCTTCAGAGCAGGCAGAAAAGAAGCTAAAGCCAGTGGTCCTGCCTTTCAGAATTCAGGCACGCACTCCCACCTCAGGTTCCCAGCCTTGCAGACTGTAAGCTCTAAGTGCATCAGTCCCTCTGGGGCAAAGAGGGGAGCAACAACTGGAACCACCATGCAGCAAACCTGGCTTTAACCTCCTTCCCTGGCTATACTGGCTACGAGCAAAAGCAGGAGAACATTATTACTATTAATGCAGCAAATTGGTGGTTGGGTCTCGCTAGCACTGCTCACGTCACTGCAGCTGCATTAAAGGCTCTCAGAGAGACATATGAATTATTCACACTGATCAGGGCACTGACAGCAAGATCTGTGGGCACAGCCAGGGCAGCGGCTGCAGCTTCCCGCTTGCAGTACCTTGTCATGACTGGAGGCTGGCTGCTCTCCTTTCTTGACAAGCGTTTCCTTGGAGCGGTTGCCATGTCAACACATCTGTCTAGGCCATCCTACTTGTCAAAACTTTAGGGTAATTTAGCACAGAAAGCCAAGGAAGGTTCTGAAGTGCTTTAACCCTTTTCACACACCGAGCAAGCTCTTCCACAGGAAGATGGCTGGAGCACAGCCCTGGCACCAAAGTGCTGCAGCTCCTACCAAGCTGGACAGGACAGAAGTTAACCCTGTATATTTACCTCATTGTACACGAAAAGTCAGAAGACACTTGCCGTTTCCTAGAAAGCCTCTAACAAGAGCGAGAGAAAGCAAAACCCAGCCAAGGTTGTCAACAAGCCAGAAGGGTGTATTCCCCCTTAGTATCTCAGGTTGACACATCGCTCTGATGCCAAGCTCCAGTTAAATAAGCAAGACCCTGGCCTCCTCTGAGAGCCACACAGCTTTAACCCTTAGTCTTTCTAGTTTAACCCGGGCCCTTAACCTCTAGCTCCAAAGACACTCACATGGCCCCAAGCACTTCACCTCACTTTATTAATGTTTACTGAAAGTAATCACACGCTTGAAGAAAGGCCAGAGCTCCCATTCAGTACTGCCAGTGTCAAGACTAGATATTTCTCAATTCTCCGGAATGATTTAGCGTAACTATTGATGAATGACAATTAACTGGTGCATTTAGTACTCCACAGAGCAAGATGGACTTGGAAAGCAAACCCTGTGAGTGACATTCATTCCATTTCAGCAGAAGCGGTTACAATGGCAACAGGAATTTTGAGGACAGCTTTCCAAAAATCACCATCAGGAAAGCTCACAGCCTACTTCAAAGAGCCTACAAAGACATTCTGCTCCATGAGCAAGCATCTCTTGACTTCCAAGAAGCCCTGATCAGTCCCTTCTGACCTGCTCAGGTGATATGATTTGATTAACACACACAAATACAGCAACAGCAAAAGAATCAAGAGTTCCTAAGCAGCTCATACATGTGTTACCCCTGACCCAGAACTGGAAGCTGAGTAGGAAGTACGAAGTCTAAGAAATACCCATGCGTTTTTGCTTTATTTTGAACGTGTTGCCTAAAGCCCTGACATGACACATCCAGTTTTTTGTCCCAGAATACCAGTCTGTAAAAGGGCTGATTTTTATATCAACAGTTCTTAGAAGCCACAGTGGCATTTGGTGTGTTTCCCCCCCCCCCCCAAAGGAAATAATTGCCTAAAAATAAGCCTGGAAAAACTAAGAGGGGAAAGCAGTGTCAGCTTCTGGCAGCTTTATTACGGCATCCTTTGTAATGTGTGACCACCACTGTTCCTAGCTGGGTCACTCGGGGATGGGGAAACCTACTTTACAGTCAAAAGACCATCTGTACTCACTGAGTAGCTCAGAGATGTTCAGTTATAAAGCAACAAAGGGAAATAGCTCCACAGTTCACCTGGTAACCAAAAGGACCTCTACTTAGTAGCTACATTTTCACAGCAACCCTCATCTCTGAAATCAAGTCATCTACATAAACAAGGGCATCCTATTTTCCCTGAAGAGAGAGCAGTGGCTACTGGTATCTGATAGCAGGTTTCCAGGAACCACCTCCTAGAACAACTAGAAACCACTCGAGAGAGGAGACTCTGCAGTCTGCACAGCGCCCAACAAAGGCACGTTATGAACAGGATACAGAAACAGCACCAGCATCGCCGGCTGTGGTTACAGAGTCTCTTGCACTGTGGAGCCACTTCACCAAGCACAGCCACAGCACATGCTCTACACAAATCCAGAGGAAGTAAGGCTCCCTACAGCCAGAGGTGCAGCTCCTACTGTCAGCAGGGCACCTTTCTGTGCCTTTGGAGCCGTTGGCCACACTTCAGCTGCCCTCCCCACCCTCTGTCCAGCCAGCCATAGAGCTTATCCTCCCAACACACCTCCACCCCACAGTCCGACTCCCCTCCCTCCTCCAGTCTTACCTCCATGCCTCCAGCAAACCCACGCAGCGGGCAGTCACCAGACGCTCTGCCTCCATCCAACTCAACCTTAAAGGAAGCCAGGAGGCACCCTGGAGGGGGTGGCTACCAGGGCTTGTTAGCAGCAGCCAGGCGGGCGCAGGTGCTCCAGCAGCACAGGACAAAGGCTGAGGGCTGTGCTGCCCTCCTGCCCGGCCCGGGACACAGGGTGCCACACTTTGGAGCTGGGCATGCCCTGGCTGCTGCACGCCTGCAACAATTTACCTTCGTGTTCTAGAGGCACAAAAGCCTCTGGGGTGCAGAAGCCACCGGGGTGATGCCGACACCTTCCAAACATTGGTTGTACCAAGCACAAAGGAGAGCTCTGGGAAGAGACAACATAATGCACATAAAAAAAGCTCTTTCTTATTTCCAAATGCCCTGGCCTGGGGAGAGCATCCCCCAGAATGCCTGCTGACATCCAGAGATCGGTTCACAAAACAGAAAAGTCAAGATGTTGCCCTCACAGGCACTGTTCACATGCAAAGGCCTTCCCATAACCAGCAAGGACCCCAGGATCTGGGTCACTGCTGTGTTTCACACAGTAGTGCAGAACACACTCCTCTGCTCTCTACAAGCAGGATTTTTTCTGAAGACAGCATGCCAGAGGTTAATGGGCCAGCACACCAATTCAGGCTGTATCTCAACAGAAAGAAAAACGGCCAACACATTTCTTAAGAGAAGAGGCAGCTGACGGCCAGTAGCATCTGCTCTCCGGCTGCCAACGGGCAGCTGAAGCACCCAGAGTGTTTGGAGCCAGGATCAGCTGCTGCATTTGGTTTTCAGTAGTGCCCTTCTCCCTGTTTTTGAACAAAGTCTCGGTCACAAGGTAGGCGAGGCTAAAAGGCTGGCTAGGAGGGATTTGTTCTGTCAGAGAGGAGTTTGAAGACAGTACTACCAAGTTTGTAGTCTCAACGGATAGGAATTCTCAGTAAAATAAAAAAAATAGTGCTGTTTTTTTTTCAAAACCAGAAACTAACACTCCCTATTTTGTAACAAAAGAAAATATGCAAAAAACCTCAACACCAGCTTTGAGTGGTTGTAAAAATATAACTGGGAACAATCTGACTTTTCTAACCAGATCGTGAGGGCAAGGCCTTAGTCATTAGCGACAGGCTTAGCTGCAGGCATCAAGGGTATCTCCACAGTCACACAAAAACACCCAACAACTGAGACCATGGGTGAACTTGGCAGAGTCACATCTTCCCCACTGCTGCATGGCACTTTAATCGGGGTTGGCTGCACACTTCTGAGGACTCCTCTAGAGAAGGTCCACCAATGCCCCCATTTATTCACGAAGCAAGGTGAATGTTGGACGAAGACAGTGAAGAGCCACGTGCTTTGCTGCACTTGCTCTGAAACAATGATAACAGTGCTGTGGGCCCGCAGCTGAGGGTGGGAAGGAAGAGCGGGTCAGCTCAACAGGAAGAAACTGCCGCTAGCTGAAGGGCAAAGTGGTGTCTGGGCATTTCTGGAAAGCTGCACTACCTGACGCTGAACGGCTCACTTGGAAATTATCCTGCGACTCCAGCTTTTCATGGGTGTACAGGCGTTCCCTTTAGCCTGCTGTACAACTGTTTCCTCTCTGCACTGACCTGCCTGCAGGGGAGATACCGGAGTCAATATAGTCACGTCTGAAAGACTGTTCCTTAAAGAGCACGGACAGGACCAAATCTAGAAACTGAAACTCTCTGCTTTCTAGCCAACAGTGTAAAGAGCTTTGCAAAGATGAACAAATTCTGTTTCAACATTCCTTGCAAAGAAAACATTTGCTCCGTTTGGCACTGTTTGTTACCAGTTTTGTCAGCAATAAGATGGGTAACGTGGTGTTGAGGCTCAAAAACACAGGTTTAACTGCAAACCCCACCCTTCCCGTGAAATGAGACACATAACTGGGTTAGAAGAGCCTGAGCTCTTCCCTCCATCTAGAGATAAGAGAACAAGCAAATGGAATTCACACAGCCTGAATGAAGCGCCCATTACATGAAAGATTTTCTGTGTTTATTAACCAGATTCTCACTGATCTCCTCTACCCATCACTCCACCTTCATCACCTTCACTTTCAAAGACAACATGTTTCATTCAGGACCAAGTCTGACATGTTCCTCAGAGCACACAGCACCTACTTCCATGAGCATGTCCTAGATGCTGTGAGCAACGAGGTTCTAAGACAATCTTTTGTGTCCACATTGCCTTGTTATGGGTCATCCTGCCTTTCTGTTGGGGAAGACACCTAGTGTACTTATGGAAAGGAACTGTCATGAAAGCCAGGCACCTCCAGCAAGCTAACCAGGCTCCAGCCACTGAGAACAGGGGTCTGGGCAGGGTTTGATTCCCTAGACACTGCTGTAATTACACAGAGGACCTGCTCCCTCCCCAGGAATATCAGTCAAGTCTGACAGAATTATATAGCAACCTCTGTCATCTATAATTAAATATTAATAAATAGTATAATAGAGGTTTTAATTATAGCATCTATACATACTTAAATGCACTATTATTTTTATCTACTCATAATTGCTCATTAATCACACACCAAGCGAACTCAGAATCACCTAAAAAATTTCACTTAAACTTTGTAAATTATCATCAGTCAAAGGATCGTAACCATCCAAAGTCTGCCTTCCAGAAAAATGTGCCACGGCATTCAAGTTACTACCTAACACTGCACATCGGTAAGAACTGGAGAAACAAACTGGTCTGCCCCATGGTGCTGGGGAAGCTGGAGGGAAGGAGGCATCGGAGGCTTGTGAAATGGCTCCCAGTGTTATCGAGTATACAAGTTCAGCCCAAGCAACAGTTGTGCAAGAGGAGAACTCTGTACTCCACAGCTGCACGAACAGTGCCTATTTCACTTTGCCCCAAAGCTGCTGAAAATGGTCCTCCTCATGTTCTTAAATTTCAGTCTAATGGGGGCACTCCAGCACCACTGTACAGAAGGACAGAGGAGACGGTTTTTCTGATGCCCCTGATACAGGCTGAGCCCTCATTCTCGTTGGGGCAAGAGCATATCACTTTTTATGTGCTCAGTCATCGTTTCAGGGCGCTGCCTTGGAGGTTCAGGGGAAGGCTGGTGCTGCAGCCCCAGGATGCAATGACACAGCACAAAAAGGCAGGCAGGAAACCGGGAAGGTGGGAGTTGCCAAAACCAACCTGGGATGCCTTTGTCCTGATAACAGATGATGCAAAGTAACTCCCGTTGTCTTCGGGGGAGTTTTCTCGTGGGTTTTAGTGGAAGCAAGATTTCACCTCAAGATTGAATAAATGATCCTGTGGCTTTCTCTTCCCAAACTTCATCCTTTCTTGAAGCAGATGGGCTGAAACACACTCCACACTCAGAACAGAAAATGAAAACATGACCTGGCAATCATTGGAAGGCTCCTACAACCTTGTCTTTTATGAACGCCCACATGTCATTGCTACACAAACAAGAGCTGCCAGTGTGGGAGACTTTGGGGCGATATTCCAGCAAGACAGGAGAAACAAATACCAAAGCAAGAGAGCAACAACATTTTAACAGCTTGTCTGGAAGAGTAAATATTGACTGGTTAACTGGAAAAAGCCAGCTCATTCTCCTTTTTGGTGAAGGCAGCTCTGGAACAGAGAAGGAGCCCTCACAAGTTAGCACACTGGGCTTACAAAACATTACAAGGAAGTTTCGCAGCAAGTGTTGCTGGAAAGTGGTACGGGATGGCTGGTCTGCACAACGGGTCTGTTCGCGAACAAAGTAATCCCAGAGCTTGTCTGAAGCCTCTATAGAGTAATTTCGAAACATACCAGGAATTCACATGGCACTAAAGGTAAGCAGGATTGGGTTCTCTGCACACCTCCCCCTTCTAGACAAGGAGAATGGCCACAGAGTTCAAACAGACTGCCAGGAACAGCAGGCGCTCCAGCAGAGCGGGAAACTAAACCCAGCTCCTCCTGGGGAGATGCTGGACACTGATCTGCCCTCTTTTGTCAAGGTGTCCTTTCAAGAGGTTGAGACTCAGCTTTTTCCTGCACCAGCTTTCCTTAGCAGTACTTGCTGTCCAAGCACCATCAGCATTTCAGTCCACTGATGGAGAACTGGCCAAAGCTATTTAGGGCATGAAGACCAAGCACAAAACCACATCACCAATTTTCATCACTCCGCTGCTAGGTACAAAGTTCACAGAAATGCACCAGTAAAAAATGCTACAATTCTCAGTCCTCCTCATGCAGTCATTTACTGGTGTAACTGGAGCACCCTTCGTGGTGACTGCCAGACAGCCAAAGTAATAAGAAGGCTTTTGGGGGTTGTAACACAGATCTGGAGTCATCTGACTCTTGCAGCCATCACAGCCGCTCACAGTGAAAGCTCAGACACACACACTGCTATTCCTGTAAATCATTAATGCAGCAGGCATGTCAGACCGTAACTGACATTTCACAGGCAGTCCCATTAACTCTCAGGCTGTTGGTGAGCACCCTGGAATCTTTTCTTTCCCCGTGTTTAGGAGAAAACACCTCCCTGCCTGAATACCATTTGGCTGTGACCAAAATTCCAGGGAGTTATTTTATGATGTTCTGCTTTGTTCTCCACATTCTCAAAAACCATAGAAACCAGACCACCCATTTCTTCACTGCCTAGAGTTACTGCTATTCCCTCTCACCTCTCTGTGGCCAAAACCATGCACACGCACATACACGCAGAACTCAGGATTTCAGGCAAGGCACTCTGCTCTGACTCGATCCAGCACCCAGGAATCGAAGGCAAGAATTCTACAGCCCTCTAGCCTCACGCATACCAGGTGCAGGCTCCTTTATTCCTTTCCCAAGCCTACAGCATGTCCTGGCCACTCCGTGCCTGCCCCAGTTTCCACAGAGAATAACACAGGATGCAATCCGTGCAGCTTTGGGGCTTTTATGTATAGCAGAGCTTTACCTACCAAGTGTAGGTAAGAAGAGGAGAGCTGGGTTCTGACAGAAAGCTGAACTCACTTCCCTGGAGCAAATACTGAGTGCAAAAAGAATACTAAAAGAGCTTTGCAGAGGAAGAAGAAGCACCCTACAGCTAAAAGTACTCCTGCCAAACAACTGAAAGAGGCAGAGAGAGAAGCAGCACAGGCAAGTAGGAGG
The DNA here is from genome assembly GCA_033439905.1 of Ceryle rudis. NCBI lineage: Eukaryota > Metazoa > Chordata > Aves > Coraciiformes > Cerylidae > Ceryle > Ceryle rudis. Next base: position 15,998 of record JAAGNO010024259.1, read on the forward strand.
GTTGGGGGATCCATGCTGGGTAGATTTGGCATGGGGAGAAGATTATTTGGCCAGAAAAGCTAACAGCCTAGAATGAGACAGCAGTCCTGTTAGGCCAGATGTATTCACGTTACAAGAAAAGCCTGTGCAGTCCAGAGGCCTGCTGCAGAGCTTGTTGGAGTCAGCATTTCCACTGACTTTTGGCAAGCCTAAAATCCGTCCCTCCTCAAATAAGGCAGAGAAAAGAAGCGCTGTCATCCCTGTTTCATGAGGCACTGGAGCTTTCTCACAGTCATGCAGAGCGTTGTTGGAGCTAAGAAAGGAACCAGACCCAGTACTTCTCCTTTACCCACCAAAGCAGCTGGTTTGCATAACTACACACTACAGTGACCATGGCAAGTTCTCTGCCCAGTTGCTTCTTACTTGTGTTTTCCCATCCCCCTCCAAAATAGCTGGCTTTGTCAGCCTGCTGACCTTGGAGAGGATGTTTCCTTAGCACAACTCAAACTTGGGATGCTGGAAGACCAAGGAGGGTGAGCTCAGGTGGGAAGAAGCAGCAACAACAGCAGGGACCGGCAGATTCTGGAGAAGCAGAGATGGCTTTTTCTTGCCAGCTTCTCTAGTGAAGAGACAGAGAGAAAATAATGGATATTTGTAAGCAAACCTGTCTCTAAGGCAGCCGTTTCCAAAGTCTAATAATAGGGTTTGGACTTGTTTATTGCGTGATTCAGCCAGCATTGCACAAAGCTGCTGGAAAGCTCCTGCCTTTCCCCAGAGCATACTTCCGAGATGTTGTGAGTTAGAGAAGGGCCTGAGTTCAGCTGCAGTGGGTTCAAGCCAGCAGGATACTGGCAGGTTGTGTCTCTTCAGACGTACAGTCAGAGCCAGCAGAGATGCTGGAGCAAACCAGGATGTGCAGAAGTATAAAAGCCTCCTCCCAGAGAAAGCCAACCATCCACTCCCTATCTTGAAACAACCAGGTAAGAAGTCAAGGAGCCTGCTAACTGCACCTCTTGCTTTGCCCCTTTGGTTTCTCACACCTGCAGCAGCACTGAGCAGAGTCCAGGAACCCACAGTGTAAGGCACTGGGAAATGTGAGCAAGGACTGCACCTGCCTCAAAGGTTTTGAACGTCAGGCATGTGGAAAGCTACCTGTCCCCAAAACCAAAGCCCAAGTCTGCAGATTGACAGTACAATGCCTTGACCACTGGGCTGGTCTCAAACCAGAACTGCTTATGAATTCACCACAAAAACCATATCCAGTGGCCCTGTTGTTGTTTCTCTCTGACTCAGATACAACGTGTTGAAAGTGCAGCTTCCGCAGCCAAGTAGGAGGGGAGGAATAAAAACAGGAAAGGTCAAAACAGCCTCCTCTTTGTATGAGGGAGAAAACAGCTCTGGGCTTTGCAGCACAGGGCAGTACCTGGACAGCCTGTTCTGAGGCAGAATAATTGCAGTGATCTGCTCTCCACCCTACTCTTTGCTAGACAGTCTTCCCAACCAGCTCATTTCAACACAAGACAGAGGAAACTTGCCGGAGGATGCCCCTCTGCTCACGGCAGGCAGGACAAGTGCTACAACATCATCATGTTGATAAGAAACGTGAGAAGGCAAAAGCAGCCCTCTCTGTGGTTGCAGTTCTCCAGTCTTGCAAAGCAGTTACCCTCGGGATGAGGAGCTGGGCAGGAAGGCAACAGATGACCTCACTGATCAAAAGTCCTTCTAGGCTGATGCTCTCTCACCCTGCACATCCACCCTGACCTTTTTTTGTTGCATAGCAGACACAGCTGGAGTTTGCAAGACAGACAGATGGGGCCTCATTAGTACCTCTCCAGGCAAGCAGAGAGAGACACGTGCAGTTATTCATGGGGACACGCACTGAATCTCAGCAGGGCTGGGATGATGCTCAGGTTCTGACAGATGCTAGAGAAGAAAGAAATTTACAGCTCTTTCCTCCAGCAGTGTCTGGAGAGCTAGGAACTCAAAGCCACTGAATTTCATTACCAGGGCCTCTCTCCACAACTACTTTAAGCCCTTCTTAGAGCAACAAAATAAACACACAACCTACTAACTCGATACCTTTTGGTGGATGAGAGTCAGACTCAAATACTAAGATGCTGGCAACGCAACGTGGCAAGTGAAAGTGCTTCCCCATTCCTACAGACATAAGAGTTGTCAAACAGTAGCTGTGCTCTGAGAGACCAGCTGCCAACACACCATAAATCTGTCCTAGAATAACCAGCTCCCGTGCAGATCTGCCAGTCACACCTGAAAGCTGGCCTGTGGCATTCCCAGCTAAGCCAGCCTGAAGCTTTCCCAGCCTACATTCAGCCCTCAACATTTATTCACTGTTATTTATGTCCAAGGTATCTCTCCCCACACACCTCAACTCCTTTGCCCCTACTTCTTCACACACACTCTCAGCTCCTGGCTTCCAAGACAATACATTTCACATCATTTTCCTACACAAAGAAATAAAAAAATTTTCAATGGGAAAAAAACCCCTGAGTCACAGAAAGCTTAAATATCACCTCCGTGGCTCTTTTGTTTTCCTTTCAAAAGGGAGCAAACTTGCACTGAACATCTTTGGAAGCACATTCTAGCCCAGGAGTGCCCTCTTCTGACATGTGCTTCAAGCCAGGCAGAGCGCTGGGTGGAGATGACAAGTTTACACATACGCCTGCCATTGAAGCAGGCTGCAGCTGAACCCCAGGAACAGGCAGAATAGCAGGAGCAAATCCGAAATGGACCTTAAGTCCTACTGCAGCAGACAAGAAGGAAAACACAGTTCTGTGTAAGTTATGACCTCCCTCAGCCTGTTTCTAAGCATCAATCTGTCTCACGGCTGGCACTTCCTCAGGGACTCTCCACCTCAGTGCTCCCTGTTACAAAGGCTGGATGAGCTCAGACAAGATGAGATTTATAGGGTCCCAGTATTTCACAGCAGCACTTGTCCAACCTGCAGTGCTCTCAGCTTCAGTTTAAAGACAGAAAAATACTGCCCATAAGGAGGAGGTTAGGAATACTGTAACCCCTGTACATCCTCCAATCAACTGCCAGTGTCTTGGGCCATCTCTCAGCCTCCTGTGACACACGTGAACCAGACAGAGTCACAACTACAAGCTGTGCCCACCTATGGGCCTGTTAAGAAACTGGCAGCTGTCAGTGTGTCAGGTCAGACACTCACAACACTGTAGAAAGCCGTCCGGATACCTTCTTCCAGAACCAGACAGAATAACAGGAAAAGCCCTTTCTCCAAAGACAGAAAGGAGACAAAAGGTGTATTGCCTACAAAAACCTGATGTGCTCCTATCCAACAAACCTGGTCACAACACCCTTCTCTGCCCGAGGCAACTCTACACAGGGAATCCAGCTGAGGAAAATGTGCAGTTTGTGGTTTGACCCTTTACCCACAAGCTCACAAGCCACACGACTTTATTTTTTTTTAATAGAGATCATAAATTAACTGTCCCAGGCCTGCCTCCTCACAGTGAGATCACGCATTTGCTTAAATCAGTCAAAGCAAAACGAAGCGGGGGGAAAAAAAAAAAAATCTGAAGCTCCTCTCTCAAGCTCACGAACAAAAACCAGAAAAGCAAGCTACAAAATGCTTTTAAAAATGTTTTGTTTTGGATGCAGCTCCACCTTTTGCCGCAAACCTCTTTGTATCCACATCTGCATTAAAAAAGCAACATCCTTCTTCCAGCTAAACCTGAGCCAGGCAAGCAATTCTTGCAGCATCTTCCTCAGGCTCCAATACACTTAATCCTTGGACTTGCACTGCTCACTCCACCAAGTCTATTTATTTACTTGTAATCCTCTCATTATTGATGGTTTTTTACTTAATCTCAGCACTGCACAGAGTGCAAGTCCTGACTTGAAAAAAAAAATGAGAGAAGCCTTAGCATTTCCTGTGAGAATTCTCACCTACAGCTCTTTAGGATAGAAAGCATTAGCAGCAAATTCACCTTGTCATTCCCAGTGGTCTCAGCTGGGATCAACAGATTGCCTCCGTGCTAAATTCTGGCACCACCCATGACAACAATTATGTATTAGCAGGGACTAAAAGAAGAGAGGCCCCGGCTCCTTTACCTGCTGCCAGAAAGACTGGTTCTGTGCCAAAGACACTAGATGAGAAACAAGTTGTAGGCAGACTCCATGTGTTACCTTAAATGAGATGTTGGGTCAAGATCTTTGCAGCACTGAAACTCCCAACTTCCTCCTCAAGTCACCATTAAAATGTGATCTACTCTTGTCATCCATGAGACTAACAATCCTCTTTTTCTCTGCCTCCCCTCTTTAGCCTGCAAATTCTCCAGGTGGCAGGACTGACTACCTGTTTTCATGGTACACAACAAAAGGAAGTCCCTGCTGTGATGCGATGTCCTGGAATGCAAAGCTGTACAGCTGTCCTCTAGCCACGCTTGTGTTTACTACCAGGAACCAAACATTCGCGGCATTCCTCTGGAAAACATTGATAACCTGAATTACTGTCAAAGTTATCAGTCTCCAACTACCACTGAAAAACAGGAATCAAACTGGAGAGGAAGGTGGAGCTGCCACAGTCATTTAAAATATGCTTACTGTATTGTCTTTTCACATTAAGCATGAGGTTACAGGCTATGACAACACAGAACAGTCACACACAGAGCACCACAGATGTGCAATGGGTTCTTTAACTGCATTTGTCTCTTTATTTGATTAGCAAGTGGACAGGCACCAAACAGGGCAAGAGTTTTAGTTGTGATTTACTGACACTGTAGAGCCCTGTTCAGCACATGTAAACCTTTACAGAGGGAGGTAGGGGAATACCATGGACACAGTCACTACAACATCTATCTGCAATGTGCCCCTCACCTTCCAGACCAACTCACCCTTCGATTTTGGCTGAAAACCTTGAAGCTCCACACTCGACTTTTATAAAGGCTGATACTTGCACAGGGTGAAATCCATCTCTCTGAAAAGAACCAATACTTAAGACACCACAGATGGTTCCCTAAGCCTTCAAAGTCTCAGCTTCAAAATGCTCCTCCATGAAGCGGGGCCGCAATGGGAGAGACCTGCACTCTCCGTGCTGTAACTGTCCGGACAGCAAAGCAGCGCACTGTTTGCTCTTACCACACTTCGCACTTTCATAAGCTGTGCTCCCAATAGAGCACAACGCCGTTAAAAAACCTCCTTAATGAAATGCAGGGGATTCAGAACACCTCTGTTTCCAAAGTTGCTCTCATGATTCAGCCCACGCCTTGTTCCTCATCTAGTTCCTCCTGCTTTGTCCCAGCAGTACTACGTTAGATCACAGCCAGCTCTTCCCGTTCTGCTCAGTTGTTAACCTGCAGACTGGCCCAGAGACCTGCCTAGCACTGCATTCTGCACCTGCGGCAACACGTGTGCTCAGAGGCACACGCTGTTCTCTTTGGATCCCAACAGCTTCCCAACACGTAAGTCTGCTTCCCAATCCAACAGCTCCAGCGCTCCATCGCTGCACACACAGACCCATCTAATCCCAGTCACAGTGGGACATGGAACTTGTGCAGCCTTTTTGCAAAAGGAACTTCCTCTCTGCTTCATCTCACGCCACTCCATCCCCACAATGTTCCAAGGATGTCAATGAAAACAACTCCCTTCCTCTAGCTGGTGATATGGCACGTTTTAAAAATGGAGCTAGAATAAACACAGCGCTGCCCTGACGCATATTGGACCAATGTAACACGTGCTGTCTATTATGGGAAACAGAACTGGGAAAAAACCCACATCCTTCTCCTCTCTGGATGTTTCCAGAAATTAAGATGCTGTAGCCTAGAATTCAAAGGATGTTACAGGTATCTTTTAAAAAAAAAAAAAAATCTATCAGTTTCACAGATAATAAACCCACTCCAATCCCATTAAAATTGTCTCAACTCCTAAGTTTGAAGTCTTTTTCTCCCAAAGCACAAGTTTATCCTTGAAAGTGTCTCTTGGACAGAGCAACTTTAGGCTGTTTTTCTGTGGCACATGCCTCTCCATTCCTTGAGAATCAGTGCACTTCAGTTAATTGTCTGTCAGGTATTTTCCTGTTTTGCCCTTCCTTTAAAAAAAGAAAAAACCAAACATAATTCCTAAACATTGTTACCTGAAAAAATTCCCTAGGAGAATGTGAGCACTGCTTCAGCAGATAAGGACAGTGGAGGGTGGGTGGACCGGGAGAGAGAGAGAACGGCCAAGCTGGATTTTTCCAGTGCCAGACTGTAACCTGGAGCACAACCTCATACTCTCAGTCCGTTTTATTTTCTGGTTTTCCTCTTCCGGGGTGTAATCGATAACAGAGAGAGCAGCACCAGTGTTTGTGGGTGGCTGCTGGATGTTCCAATGGTTTCTTACCCAATACATTCCAAATAGGCAGAGCAGAGATCCGACACTGAGAACTGAAGCAGATGATGCACCCTTTTTACAGCTGGAAGCTTGCAGAACGAAATCACTTCACAGGAAATCTTTATTAGTGAATCTTACAAGTGCAATCTTTCAAAAAGGGAACTGAAGATGGCTTAGGCAGCTGTCCAAGAGTGTCAGCAGATGCTTTTGGTTTTGTTGCCCAGGTGCGTTACTAGCCTCCCATTTTTTTCCTGGTTTGCTTCGCCCTCCGGGATTTCAGAATAGTATAGTTCGCATACCACGTGTACTGTTCTGAGAGGAGAGGAATGTAGAATGCACGCAGCAGCTTTGAGGACCTGAAACCAGAAAGGAAAAACAAATCATCCTTAAAGCGCTCATTTGCCAGAACGTTCAGAACACCACAAATGAGGCTTTGCAAAGATTTGGGCTCTTGAGTCAGTGACATGAGAAATGCTGATATTCAGGCGCATGAATCTCAGTCTCCTCCTCTCCTTGTCAGTGGGACCAAAGCTGGCTTGGGCCAGGATCACCAGTTTAAGAGCAGCAGCCTGCCCAATCTTCAGCATGCCCACTAACCACCGCAGTAAGGAGAGAGGGCAGGAAGGTGGTGTAATTACTGAAAGAAGCTTAGATCTCAGATACCACTGTCCAAAGAGCAGACAGTTCAGCCCTGTTGGCCTTTAGTATCATACAGACAAGCAGGCCTCCTGTTCCTCAGGGCACGATCCAAAAGCAGCAAGGGTACACTTAGCTCCTGACATCTCTCTTCTATCCAATCTTTCTGGCTGACTATTCCTCCCCACGTCTGAAGGGCAGACAGAAGCTTTGATGGGCTCTGGCATTTTGAGGTTTTGCTCTTGTGCTGTTCTTCTGTTGAGGGTATTGAATTAGAGAGGGATGGACTGCTGTCAAGGCTACAAGACAGTTTGCTGCACGCTGCCCGCATTCACTCCATGCCCTGCTAGCGTTGGGAGCTGGCATTTCACAGCATTTTGCAACAATCGTACCAATGGAGTACTCAAGCATGGAGGCTTTAATAGCTGCATCAAATTAGTACCTTTTGTTTAGTTGCTAATGGTTGGAGCTCTGCTAGCTGCGTACATTCTAAATGCATGTGTGCTCTTACTGAGCAAAGTAATAGTAAAATTCAGTTTAAATGTGAAGCGGACAAAGAGAACATCCTCCAGCAGCAGCACTGAACCTTGCTAAAAGCTTCAAAAATTTGACCAACTTACTGAAATCAGAGCCGGAGTAGAATCTCAACACTGAAGTTTATTCTCCATCTCTTCATTGGTAAACTGTCAACCCTTGATAGACATAAGTCTAGCTCCATCCACATGGAAGCTTGAAAAAGCAGCAGCAGCGCTCAGATTTGATTTGCAGCATGCTGAGCAGTCAGGGATGGTAAACAGGGCCAGCACACACTTGCTGGTCACTGCAACTCACAGAGCTTTGCTGGTAACAGAGACAAGGGCCGGGACATCCAACACAAGTCACTTTTTCAGAAGAAAGACTAATTGTGTTTTGTTTGCTTATTGTAAGTCAGCACTGGATAGCTTTCAAAAATGCAGTCTAAAAAACAATAGTAGGAACTGCCACTGTGAACTACATCTCCCCAGTGGCTCCCAGAGTTCCTAGACAGCCTTACTGTCATTCATCTGAGAACAGCAGCTCCTCATCTCATCTCCTGCACCTTGGAGTAGAACACCATCCAGGATAAGACTGGTGACATCTACCTGCATTGCCATAGCACTACTCAGCAGCAGGATCCTGTTACATAAGATGCCATACAAGCACAAAGCAAGGCATTTTCCAGCTGAAATCTTCCCCCCCTAGACAGGCAAAGCAGTATTCTTCCCACAGCGGAGAGAGGAAACTGAGGCAGAAAGTATTGTCTACACTCAGAGAGCCTGAATTCCTAAAATTGACAAGCCCCACTTGTGGGAGACTGCCTCCTTTCAACATCCAGCATCTTGTAAGCCTGCTTTATGCCAAGGACTCAGCTTGTGCTTTAGGATAGAAAAATGCTAGAACGGGATCACTCTTGCGCCCTTTACAAATTGTAAAGCACCCAGCAAAGTTCCTAAATAAATGAATCACTGGAAATGGTTGCTCTCTGAGAATTCTTGAGGTGCTGGAATTGGGAACATGTTCAAAGCAGATCTCTTAGTAGCACAGAACTAGGCAGAAGATGGTAATTTTGTTGTATTCTGAACAAGGAACATTTTTTGCAGCTATCATTTTCTTGCACTTGGAAAATGGAGGTGAGCCCTCCCTACAGTCACTAGAAGCAAAGCCATCCCTTTGAAAACAACTGCTTGATTTTCCTCCTCCACCTCTTGGGACTAACGAACATCATGTCATTACTGAACTTCTACTGGCATCGCCTCCTCGGAGCCTGACAACCCACCATTGCTACCACGGCTGCTCTCTGTGAACAGGGTGGTTTCACTTCAATTCCCTTTAGCAAAGAAAGGGAAAAGAAAAAAAAAAAAAAGCCAAGAAAAAGCAACTGTGTTCACACTGCTTGGGATGCTTTTTAAAAATGGAAAATGAAAAATAAGGTAGAGTACCAGATTTCTGCTACATCGCGAGAAAGGGACAAACTAGCACAATTCCCCAGAGCTCAGGGCGTGTGCTTGGGTTCAGATGAAGCAATTTGCTGAATTATCCTTGTGAGGTTTAGCTCAGGGACAGCGAGGAAGGCAGCACCTTCAGCTGATGGCTGAAGTCCTGAGTATTCAGCCCGTAGCACTGAATGGGCTTTCAGTCACTCAGGCCAGACGTAGAGCTGACAGCAGTCAGACAACAGCACCCAGTTCACACCCTCCCCTTGACCTGGATCCACCTACACGGTGCCAGCCCGCCCCAGCCAGCACTCCGCGCTGCAGTGCGACGCAGTCATGGCGGGTCCAATGGCTGGAGCAACAGAACTAAGTGCCCGTGTTTGCCTTCAGTGCCGGTGCCTCTCACAGCTCTGCAGAAACACTACCATTCTGTTCGTACTTCCTCTTCTTTATACCTTTGGCGAGAAACTTTTTACTTGTTGGTATTCCCTAAACTTTTTTGGTGTTGGTATTCTGAAATATATGCTCAGTGCAGCTCACAGGTTTGTGCTCCCAGGGTCTTTATGGCATACGTTCAGAACGTGCAGGCTTCACCTTCACATTCTAGAGCAAAAGGATATTCCAGGAGCTAGTAGTAGCAAAAACCTCCTCCCAAATGAGCCAGGTCAGTGTAACCATCCTGAGTTTGCACACAGCCTGAAACAAGTGTGAGCAACTAAAACTCTCCACATGCTCTTAACTTTGCTGGCAACTCAGTCCTTATTAGCAGCAGTTTACATGTCAGCGCTGCCCATTTCACAGTTTGTTATCAGCAGCAAAATAGGAAGAGAAAGTGTTGTTGGCAAAAAAGATCAAAACAGGAGAAGCAGGAATGACTGATGGAAAAGAGTACCAAGGGTGGAAAATGATGAGAAATGCAGAGCAGAAAGACAGCCGCTCTTCCCACCAGCGGATGTCGTATATAATGCCAAGGTGCTCATGATAAATAACAATAGAGTGAACTGGTGTATAAAGGCCACAGTTGATCTACATTCCTGTGCTCCTCCCCCAAAACAAGAAGTATGTGCTCCAAGAACAGAGAGCTGTAAATCTCAGCCAGAGGAGACACCAAAAGAGAAGCTCACCCTGCTCTTCAAGGTGAAATGATGTATTGCTCAAACTGTCAAGTCACAAAGAGTCCTTGGTTTCCACCAGGTGCTAGCTAGTCAGGCTGCCGGTGCCATAGCAAAATGACTCTTCACTAACAAGACTCAAAGGTGAAAAGGGAACAGTTTATTTACATTGCTTCCGACTACCCAGTCCAAGAACATATATTAAAAAAAGGCAACGGGAAACAAGATGCATCTTTACAATAGTAACCTTTAGGTACTCAGAGAATTGCATCTCAGACATAAAACATGAAACCCTGATTATTGCCTGGTATACAGTAGCACCAACATACCCACTCCACAGCTATAAGGTCAGTCTTGGAATTTGTTCAGCAGCAACTTTCACGTGGAAGAAAGACCCAGGGCAGGAGCACAAGGCTGCTTTCTCCGCTGCTGCTAAAACAGTAGCAAAGCCCCGGATGCCTGCTCTCAGCAGCAGCCGTGAGAGAACCACAGCTGCTGATGCACCTACAGCTCAGGAAGTCAGGATAGAGCTTTAAATTCAGTCAGAGAACCTTTACCGCCTGTCACCTCGCTTTGTCAGGCTCAGCAACCTCAGACAACAGATGGCACATGGAAGGGGTTGGGATGACAGATGACAGTGAGTATATATAATGTTCTATTTGCATTTGCTTCTAAATTAGTCCCCTAGAGACTGTGAATATGTGTAGCCTTAATCAGCATAGAGCTCCCAAGCAGCATGTTGGTAGCAAGATCAAGGCCACCACCACCACTCCCATCTGGGTAGCCAAGGGTCTAGTGCAATGCTGCTGGAACACTAATGCAGCAAGGCTCTTTTGGTGGTGGGTCAGGCTGGAAGCAACCAGGCAAGAGGCAGATTCTGCCCAGCTCTTGCTGCGCTCCAGACACGGGAGGTGTCACACCATTCAAGGTGGAGGAGGATCCAAATTATTTTCCATTTTTTTTTGGTTTCTAGGGGAGCAACTGCTGCAGAACCCAGAAGAGCTCCCAGTTAGGACAGAGGTGCAGAATTACCAGGAGGGCCAGTGGAGCTGGAACTACAGTGCCATTTGGTGCTCAGCATATTCCTGTCAATTACTTACTGGACTTCAGGAGAAAGCAACTCAATGGTCCTGTTCTGCCAATGCAGGCTCTTCTGGAATGGAAGCAAGGACTGTTCCAGTCCCCCCTCCCAAGCTCACAGGCTGACGTGGAATGGAAGCAGTTCAACACTTGTAGTGGTGGGAGAGTCTTCCTAACTGCATCTTGTAACCTGAACTTCTTATCCCAGTGACAGCAGAATTCAGAAAGAAGCATGAAAAGAAAAGGGCAGAAAGAAGAGGTACGAGGAAAACTCAATCTCTGCAGCATGGGCAGGACCTAGTACCTTCTAGCTATGGGCATACACAGGAATCTCATGATCAAAGCTCTCGGGAAACCCATTAACATTTTCTCTTTCTCTAGGTGTTACATTTTGTACCAACCATGCACCCAAGAGGTAATTTCATTACTTGTAGAACGAAAGTACGGAAGATGTTTCATGTAACACGGAAGAAAGCACCATTAAAGGGAATCAAAGAGAGTCTCTCCAACCAGGGTAATGCTGTGCTAGAACAAGGTGACCCAATCATTAATTTTGCACTAAGAATATTTTTTTGATGGAAAACCCAAGCGTTCGGAGCAAGCAGACGGCTCAGCCTAAAGAGCTGGAAAATATGTGCTCCTCAGTGGAGAGCTGTAATATATTTCCCCTTTTCTGTGCCAGATTCAGAGTTCTCAGCCAATATAGAATTAAATGGACCTTGGCAAAGCAGCTTCCTGAGGAGCATAATTAGCTGGTGGCTTGGAGTGCTCTCTAATTCAATTAGCAGCACCATTTATCAGAGCCAGCTGAGATTTACATTTGCACTTGCTGACGTCAATGCGAGACTCGCAGTGAGTCCCGGAAGCCTCCAGTTCAGCAGGAGTGAACTGAACTGCTGGGGTCATTTCTTTTCAAAGAACAAGAGCTGGAGTTTGGTTTTGGGTGGGGAGGTGCTCGATAGGGTTTTCTTCCCCTCCCCAAATGCTCCTTGCTCTTCAGCCGCTGAGATGCAGACCTGAAATCTACACTGGCAGCTTTCTTCACAGCTCAGCTCAAAGTGACACTTCTTCAGTCCCTCTTTCACTTTTATAGAAAGAAAAAAAAAATATCTGCATTTTCAGTGTTTTTACACTTACTTCATAGGTAGCAGGGGACATTTCCAAGTCACTGTGTGGAAGCAGGTGCCGGATTTGAGAGATGCGTCATTCTGCTGAGCTGGGGACTGGGGGGGGAAGGTACATGCTCAGAAACACGAGCAGCCTGGATCATTTTAGGAGTTCTTGATGCATCTTCACTGGCTCTACCCACACAACTACCAGCTCTGGAATCCTTTCGGCTTACCAATTTCTAGCACCTAACATGCTGTTACAACTGTGTTACGGCTGCTGTACGGAGGCTGAACTCCCCAGAATGATCAATTTCTCAGCTCTAGGAGGGACATCTCTGCCTAGATTTGTCGTCTCAAATTAAAACAAAACAAAAACACAAAGTGTTTTTGCTGGGATTTCCACACTTTCTTTGTATCAGGCCAGCCAACAACTTTCTGGACTATAGAAGTACTTGTTGCATCCCTAAAACAGTCTCAGGACATCACTGATGCCCTCAGAGACCCTTCCAGCTGGATGGAGTGGCAACTCTCAGTGTCCTCCTCCCTCTGAGGCCCCGCAGGGCCCATCCTAGCAGGCTTGGTACTCTGCAAGACTGGGATGAGGACAGAAGCAAGCTAGGTGAGGGCTGACTAGCAGCGAGGGAGACTGCTGCAGCCAGACTGAGGCACACACCAGTGGTACTTGCTTCGCAAATGAGGTTTTCCAACCTCAACAGAAGCACAACAGCTAATGCCTGGGTATGCTGTGCATTTGCCCTGCTAGGCAGGCATTGGTTGCTGGCTTACTGTTCTTCAAGGGGAACAGGGTATCTGTCAGACAAGCAGGTAACAAGATGGGGAGACGCTGCTGTTCCTCTCGTCCCTCAGCGTCAGTGAGGTAAGCGTATGCCCTTCTAGCCCTTCACCCGTACTGTGCACTCGAGCTGCCTCACCTGCTGGCTGCTGAAGGGACAGAGCCCAGCACTCTAAACTGCAGGAGCTCTGGAGGTACTAATAGCAGGGATGGAAATCAGACCTGCTGCTATGGCAACCTGGCCTCCTCCACTGGTGAAGGCACCACACCTCCCCTCTGCTCCAGCTGTGAGGCGCTGATAAGGAACAGCATGGAGAATTTCCATGCAGCACAAGAACAGGAGCGGAGGTGGCTGACAGGCGACACCAGCAGGGCTAAGTATCTGACTGCCTGATTTACTCCTGAGACATGCTCTGCTAACTCTCTTCTATTCCACTCCAACTAATGCAACAGCATCTTTTGTTAAGGAGGACACAGCAGCCAGAAAGATCCCATTCCCTCCCCACCACCTTTAGGTGACCTGTTCCAAGGTCTTGATGATTGCTAAGCCAGGGAATATGCTTCCCTTTCCTCATGCCCAGCATTCTGCCTTTACATCTCATTGTTACCAGGCTCAGTATGCCCTGAAGTTTTAGGATCCAACTCCCAGTGTCTCCCAATAAGCTGCTGCTTTCACAGCGGGGTGCTACCTATGCTGCAACAAGCCATTGCTTCCAGTGGTAACAGCCACGCGCACTCTCCCTTCGCAAACCAGACGTGAGGACCACACACAGAGATCAAATCCCTGAACTGTTACCAGAGTTTGGCTGCAGGCTTGCAAAGATACTTCGCCAACAAGAAACATAAAGCTTGGGAATCTAGCTGGAGTTTAGATGATCTACACACAACACATAGCATCCTATTTCAAATAAAAATGATTGCGCAGGTTTTCACTGCCAAGCTTGGAAAGAAGTTATCAGCCTCACTCTAGCAAGAAGTACTTCAACAGCATTTCCCCTAGAAGCACAGAGCTGCATCACCACATCTACCTACATATTCAGCCAAATTCCTAAGAAGCCAGCCAGATATTTATCCTTTGCAGGACACAGGGGTTTAGCTGTAAACAGGGGAATTCCTTAATCCTACCAATTTCCCCTAATAAGGAGAGGGAAAAAAAAAAAGAAGAAGAAAAATATTGTAAGAGCGACTCATACAGAAATAGCATTAAAGCAGGAAAGGGAGTGATAAAGACTCAGCTGAGTACAGAGCTACGTATTTGGCTCCTGATGCCAGTCAGCACTGCAGGCTGCAGTAGGGTCAGGATGGAGATGGTATCATGTACCTTGCAGGAAAGCTGTCCAGACAAGTTAGGAATGCACAAAAAAGCCTGGATGAAAGCGGAGGATTCAAAACGCTTGCATCCATCCTGTGGTAACACCTCCAGTTGCAGACTCAACTATCTTCCCACAGAAGGAGCAGATAGACTGCTGTTGCTTCCAGACAGATGCTGGTATGTATTCAGCAGGGATCAGTCTCTAAAGGGATCCGACGTGGGTTCAGAAGAGAAAGCGGTGGTGTGTTTCTTATGAGCTTTAATCAAAAGGTCAGAGGCTATGGGTGGTGGCTGAATCCAAAAAGCCCCATGAGACAGACCAACTCCTCTACCAAACATCAGCGAAGTACAGGAAAAATGATCAAAAGTAGAAAGAAGCCATGGCGAATTCAGGACGTTCTGGAGAAGTCCGAGATGTACGGCCATATCAGAACACCCAACAGTGGTTTCATCTCTAGACAGCCACTACCTCTGAAAGTACCCCATACAAATTACATCCCCCTGGTTAACCTAAGGTGTCTTAAAGGCTCATTTGGGCTTAACTCAGCGCTTCTGACTTCAAAGGACTTCAGATCAGGTCCAAACAATCAAAGTTTGGCTGTTCAGCAGAAGACAGCAAGATGAACCAGCTTTAAAAAACACAAGAAGGCATCTTCGAAGCAGAAGTGCACGTATGCTCTGCACAAGGAGTCCTTTGCAAAAGCTCTTATGCGATGTTTCCATTGCCTCATTAATAAGACTCACTGGCCATCTCATTCTCCACTCCTAAAGTCCTGCCCGAATGCAACGGCAGGTCTCTTGGAAAATATAGTTCATGAAAGACCTTGCCAGGAAAACTTGTTTGTGTCAGCAAGCTGGGAACATCAGAGCACTCCTGGGAGTTGCTCTAACATTACCACGCTCTCACTGTTCAACTGCTTTCACCAGCCTTGCTCCCCGGAGGGTCCTATTACTAGGAAATAATAAGGTCTCACATAGAAAACAGGAGGGCACTGAACTCTGTGTTAGTTTTTTGAGATTTTTCCGGTCATCCTCTCTGTGCCATTATGACAGCTAAATGGCCAGAGCTTTAAATGACTAAATAACCATCCCCTTAGAGCTGAGGGTTTCTGTATTGGAAGAAATAATTGTATGAACAATGATCCTAGGCCGACAACCCCCTTAGCCTGGAGGACTGCAATTTCAAACTCTGCTTCTAACTGAAATTCCCACTCGGACACACAAGCAAGTTGTTCAGTGAAGAGAAGAACCAGTGAAGAATGGATTCTAACAGAGGCCTCTTCCATGGATTCTTGGATGCCTAATAAAGGTGTGACCTTGCTGACTTTACTCGGTGAGATTGTCTCTGCCCTCCACCTGCCAGCTTTCATAAAATTTTAAGAGCTTACGCTCTTTGAGACTGACTTAAACCTGTCTTGAATTTGGCTGAAACAAGACAGCAGATTCAAAAGTCTGTTAAGAGGAAATGACATAGACCTCATTTCTTTAGAGAGCCAAACAAAAAACATTACTTCAACTAGAAGTACACAGGGAGGGTTCTTTTTAAAAATAATCCTTCTCACCACCCTTTTCAGCCAGCTCTAAAGCAACCTAGGTCATAAACATTGCAAGTATAAGTTCGACAAAGATTCCACTGAAGCCAGCAAGCTGCCTCTACTGGAAACCGGATTTCAAGCTGGCATTTGCCAGTACTTCCTTCTTTCCTGTCCATAGCTACTTTTGCAAGTGGATAATTGAGCAGAATTAGTTCACAGACCTGCCAGCCTTTCTCCCTCCCTCTCAAATGTGTAAAGCATACCTGGAAGCATCTAGGAATGGCTTGTAGGCAATGGTCACCCACTCTTCTTTGTTGGAGGAATACCTTGGTTCCCTCGAGGTTTCAGCTCCTGTATCCAAGTCCACCAAATAGTGGCATTTGGAAATGTCAATCTGCAGAAGGACAGACATTCTTGTGGTTTATTTCCTGTAGGCTTCTAGTTGTGCGTGTTCATTTATACAGACTGTTACTTATCAACAAGAAGGGGGTTAAATTTCTAGCAACAGGTGAAATGTTTCATGATATCTACAACTGCCTAAGTCTGCCACATGGAAAAGGTGAAGGAAGAGGCAGGGCAGCTATAGCTGGGTTAGACAAATGAAAAGCTAAGGCCCCTTAAGCCACATTTGCAAAGACATCTACCCATCAGTTATCTTAAAATGCAGGCATCTGAGATCGTCCAGGATGACTATGTCTTATTCTGTCTTATTCCCTAAAACTCTTTCCTTGAGGGATCCCGTATTTCAGTTTGCTCGTCCACAAAATTTTATTGCAAACTTCCTTGGACACGCTTGAATTCGCTTCTCTAAAGCGCCTTTGGGGTTTATTGTAACAATTTAGGTTGAAAACAATTTAATTAGGTGGATACCAGATGGCTACGTGGAATCGCAACTGAGTGATAAATGAAATTACACCCTGGGAAACTCAGCTGAGGAGAACGCTGAATCCACTTCTTGCACTGTATGAGAAGAACATTCCAGGCCCTGAGAGATGTTCTGGCTCATTAGCAGAAAGACTCCCAAACCACAAACCAAGTTTTTGTGTAAGTAATGTAGAATCATTGAGAGAAAGACAAGATACTGCCTCGAGCACTGACTGATCTCGCTTCCATTCTAAATGCTCCCCTAAACAGGTTGCTAATTCAAATGCTATGAATTGTCTGCTAATTGAAAGACAGATTTCCCTTCTGTCTTTCCAAGTAGAGTACAGCACATTCTTACAAGTCACACTGAAGCTAAGGATAACGGTCCTCCTGGTCCGAGGGCCAACACGGCACCTCTGCAGTTATTTGGAGATTTACACAAGACTTCAGTGGCGTACAGACCTTGAAATGCTTCTGTAGAAAGAAGTCAGTCTCAGTGAATGGAGCTGCAAGGAAATTCTAAAGTTCATCCTATCTTCTGTTCTCCTTTGCTCTTCCTCCTCCCACTCTTTTTATTTGCTAAGTGGTGGAGAGCTACCTTTAGTCACATCCTGAGTAAGAGGGGAGCGCACAGCGTAGTGGAGCTAAAGGCACAGCCTGCAGCTGTCTGCTGCAGCCACACCTCTCGCTGCTGTCGGGAGGGATGTTAGCCTGGCCACACACGGTACCACAGGAGCTTGTCTAGTTTACCACGGCAAGTTCAACTGTTCTGAGCAAAACCAGAAATGGTTTACTGATCACTCCAATGTGCATTTCAAAAATGAGACCAAGCTTCAGGTGGTTCCTATGGTTCAAAACAGAGCTAACAGGAATTGGAAACAAAGTGAAAATAAAGTGGTTCAAAAAACCCTTCCTCTCAAGTCCGGAATTTAGTAGTTTCCGCTTTTAGACCTAATTTATTCTTACAAATATGTATCCAAGTAGAAAGAATTAATACTCCTTTATCTCTTTCATAGCAGTTTCAGAGACAAATGCACCTCCCCAGCAGGATAAGTACAAGTTGAGTGCTGTTCAACATGATTAAGGAAGGAAGAATTGCAGAACAAGAAGATAAAAATCATTCTTTTCCCCAGTGTTTCATAGCAACAGAAACCCTGGGATTTACTCTTCAGTTTTCAGGTAGAACAATAATAGATACTTACACCTGAAACAGAGAGATCAGTTCCCTTTCTGCAGCCATTAATTGGGTTTAAGCTGTCCATGGCTCAGATAATCTGCTTGAAGCATTTGGTTTCTCCTCTTCAGATGACCAGACTCAGGCTATTTACATTGTTTTGCTATGATGGTCCTTTCCAGTGCTTGCTAACCTTTTTTTTTTTTTTTTTTTTTCCTTTTTATTATCTGCGTATGCTTGCACTCACAAGCTCACTAAACTTGAGAGATCTTGTTCTCTCAGTGTTACTAGCAGGTCAGAAGTAAAAGTTTTAAAACCCCATTTTAAATTCACATTTAGTAGCTAATTTCTAACGTCCTAGGCCCTTCTGCCTGCATGAGAAATAACAAAATTGTAGGGTGGCATTAAGAAACAACCATGAAACAAAAGTGTGTTTTGCTCCATTAGTCACAGGCTGTGCACCAGCCAGCTGTCTGTGCTAAAAATACGCCACAGCGAAAGATTTTGTAAATTAAATGCACTGCAGCAGACAGCTTCCCTCAGGTGGGAACACGCCTCCTTCCCATTTCCAGTAACTACATAATGAGGCTCAAAAGAGAGCCTGAGCCCAGGGACAGATCCCTGCTTTTACCCACCCAGTCTGCTCCTGCATTACAGGACCACCTTCCACCCGTTTCTGCCAGCAGATCGCAAGGGCTTGTACAACGTTTAGCAGGCCCAAGCCACGAGCCATATCAACAAGCCTATGTCTGTCTTCAGCCAGGACAGACCCACTCACGTAAAGCAGAGACCTGGCCCACTACTTGCGAGTGCTTCCTACGTACTGGTGGACATGCCAAAGCTATCCCCCAAGGCGCAGAGAGTGAAGAAAGCACTACACATTCTTTGGCAGTTTGTCTCCTTCAACCCTTAGGGCAAAAGTGAGAGGATGACTAAGTACCTAGTGCACTGCAAATAATACTGCTAAGATTGAATCTGTTAAATAATTTGAAAGAAGTTAGATGGCCATTCAAAAATATTCATGTGTGCGCTGGCTTTGTTTAGGTAGCACCATACAACCAGGAAAAGAAACAAGTTAAGGTCACCAGTGTACGTTATCTTAACGGATTCCCATTGAAATCACTGCTGCAATTGTTTCAGTGAAGCTACAAATTAAATTCCTCCTTCTCAGTTGCAAATATAACGAATACACTTCTATTTAAAAAGAAAGGAAAGTACAATGGAAAATTTCAATCCCTGATCAGTGACGAACATTTTCTGAGGGGGGATTTTTCAAATGACTCATTCAGTTCGCTTGGCTGTGATCGCAGTAACACATTATACCAAACCCAAAACTGCAATAAATAAGCAGAAAAATTATTCTTCGTTTTATCATTATTATTATATCTTTAAATGAAAAATAGGGAGATAAAATGCAAACAGAAACCGCTTGCATAAATGGGGAAATTTCCAAGTGCTGCAGAGAGACCAGTTTTGTTCTGTAACTTGTATGGTCCTCAGGAAACAAAATGGGAAGACAATCACAGGCATATTAATAAAAAAAAATATACACTGAGGTAAGGAAAAGGAAATAGGGATATAATCCTTACATATCGAGATGGCTCTTCCTTGTTTTGGTCGTTCATGTCAGTGGGAATGATCCGTGTGGCCATTGGTCCTTTGGCAAATGGTTTTGGTAACTGGCCCCTGAATTCTGACAGAATGAACTGGAGCTGCCAACTACAGAGAACAGAGTCAGAAAGTCCAGCAGGAAAATGCAGAAGCTAGTAGTTATTTTGTGCGGAGAAAATCAAAAGCATAACCCAGAACATTTGTTTCCTGAGGGCAGACAGCCCTGCTCGAAGAGCAATCCCACTACAAATTTTCAGTAGCTTGTGGCCAACAATCTGCTGACAACAAACTTTGGAATCCTTTCTTTGGAGATGCTAGTGTCACCAGAGATACAAGGTCTTGAAGGTTACTCCCATAAAAACTTCTTATGAGAAGTGCCCCTCCTTATCAATCTCACCAAACTGCAACTTTTACATTAAATAACTTACTTATCTGGCAGAAGAAAGCTGCTTGGAAATCTGTGCCACTCCTTTCCCACACAGACATTAACTGGTCTCCCCTCTGGCACAGTGTGAATACTTGGGTCAGTAGCAATTCTGTGAAATTCTGGGTACAGGTCCAGGGGCCCATGGTAGCCTATGGAAAGCCCGAAGCTATAAATAAGGCTAAAGAAACGGGTGATACTTACATGACTATTTTCAAAAGACTACAAAAAATTGTTCATGGACGACTTTAACTGGTAACTTCTTGAATAAATTAATTTGTCTATGCTAAAAAGCGGCCGGATTCCAAAGCTTCCCTTCCTTTTAGAAGGGCTTGTACCCTACCACCTTTATCCACATTCTCCTGTCCTGACTCTCAATAGCCACCAGCAAGCAAAAAAATAATACTGATGAGGTGGGAAGGTTCACTGCATGGCTTTGATTCAAGGAAGTACTTAAGGCCCATACCTAACCCATCTCCATTAAGGACACGTGCACCCAATTACAAGTTTTACATGGGAAAATGCTTTTTCAGGGGGGATCGTACATTTAAAAGTTAAATTTGTCTGCTTTACTATCAGTCTGGGTACCGGGTTTGTATCCGTATAGTTGTGCTGGCTGAAGGTGAAGGGCAGGAGGTTTTTAACTGACATAATTCCGATGACAGATTCATACGTACGACGTTCATACACAGTCATCACTGTGCATATACACGGACACACACCCCCCTAAATTCGTTCATATGATTCTATGACTAGCGGTGACAACTAGAACTTATTCCTTTCCCTGTAACAATGACATCCAAACTTTCGAGGTTCCTTATTCCTATTGTGCTGCTGTAGTCAAAGGAGAACAATAGTGGCAGGCCTTAAGATTTGTCAAGACCAATACCCAGGAAAGCACAGGACATGACTAAAATACCAACCTCTGAATAAGGCAACAGAGCGTGACAACGACAAAAGGCCAAAGAGAAAGACAGTCCCCAGAGCCAGCCAGTTGGAGGAGACCGTGTAGTGTTCCAGGCGGTAGCGCTGGAATATGAAGTGGTAACATTTCTGAAGAAAGATTAAAAAAAAAAAAAAAAGACCATATGAAATTACTCAAACTCTGATATATTCAGCAAAATACTATTTTTCATAAGGACCTTACAGCAGTGCCTGCATCTTCCACCATATCTTTGGTCTTCGTTTTTTCATTCAGAGCCATAAAAAAAAATGCACAGATGCTCACCTGGTCCAGTCCCATTTCTTAACGGATAAGCTAGGGTATTCAAAGACATTGTGAGCTCTTCTCCCTAGGAAGGCCTGCAGTCAAGCTGTAAAGTGCTGTCTACCGGGACTTCAGCTTGGTTGTTCCCAGGTGAGCCAGCAGACACTGGTTCCCTTTCAGACACTTCTGTAGAACTTCCCTAGACAGACGGGCCTCATTGTCAAATGCTGGACTGACTTCCTCTCTCACAGAGTTCTATGAGCCAAATTTCCCGACTGACCCGTGGCTGTTTTACCCTGTCTGCACAAATTACAACTTTGAAGCGGATAAGAAAACACAGAGCACATTCTGCATCCACCTTTAAACACAAGCCACTCTGAAACTGTTAAAAGAAAAGCCCTTTAGGCTCTTCTAATTTAAAAGCCTTTCTGGGAATACCCAGGAGGAATTACATCCAATACTTGGCTTGGTTCCTCCCTCTTGCTCTGCTTTTCTGCAGGAGTCATTATTCACTTCCTGTCCTAATATGGGTTTTGTTCCTCTTGTCTTGTTTGCATTTTTCTCATAACAGGCAGATCCATGTGGTTTGGAGGAGTAGATTCTGACAAACTTATGCTACTAGTGGGCAACATGTTCTAAATTCTCAGCCGGATACTGAATACTGTCATCAAACAGTGCTGAAATATGCAGGACAGAAATATACACTAGATTTTCCTAAAGCCGTATTTGTAAAGGTCCTAAACCGCTGCCCTCTGAGGAATATTCTGACAGCACGTAGAAATTCTCAGTCAGAGCCATAAAACGACTAACATGACAGAGCTCGGTCCTCTATGAATTCAAGGACCAAAACTCACCTGAGGTGCTCCAGCTTAGTACTGCAAAGCACCAGCAGCAATGGAAGATCCAACAGTCAGAATAGCAACTGACCAGGGAAGAGTGAGGGGGCTTGGAGAGGTGCAGGCAATGCTGGTGGGGAGCCCAGGACAGGAAGAGCCAGCAAGAGGTGGGAACGTTTATATCAATCTATGTGAGTGCTTTCCTTCGAAAAACATTTCAAGTAATATTTACTAAACATCCAATTTTTGGCTCTTCGAAACAACCAACGTAATTTCCCAGCGTCTAAGCAAGATGTCTTTTCCATTTTTAAATCAGTGAAGGATTGCTCCTAGGACACAACAAAGTGCATTTCCTGCACACACATCCCTGCCTTTTAAAGCTTAAAAGCAGACAAAGAAGGCACAACGCTACAGGCAAGTTACTAATCCCCGTGACATCTCTTGGATCTTGTGCTGTGTTGCTGCTACAACAGCACAACTGCTCCTCACCAGAAATTCCATTTAGGATGGGAGAACAACTCAAGGTCATCATGAAATAATTAGTGGCAAGGAAATACTGTCAACCATTTATCACTTCACACAACCCCAGCAAGCTCCCACTGTGATCACCTCAAGGCCACAAAAATCAGACCTTTTTCTGCTGGGCTGTTAGCAGTCCGCGCTGAAGTCCAAGATTATTAGATGAGCTCATTCTGTACAACACTCGGGGGGGAAATCCCAAATATTTTTGCCTTTATATCACATTTTGGAGGACTAATAGTTTTCCACATACTCTCAATCAACCCGTACAGGAAGATCATGCTTCCTGAATCTCTACACCTACCCATGAAACACGGTTCAAAAACAAAAACTGCACCAGCTAACAAGACTGAAGAAGATGATCAGAAATTATGCACAGGCCAGTCCTGAACTGTGTAATTGCTGTGGATAGTGTCACAGACACAGATGTTCTCCAGGTGTTCCCAAACTCTGGGAAGCAACGCTAAAGTCAGCGAGCAGTTATGCTTCCTAAAGGCATGAGCTCATTAAAAAAACATTTCCCCAAAACTTACCTGAAGAGCAGACAGAGCCACAGCACCGCAGAGACAGATGAGGGGGTAGATGGGAAAGAGAAACCTCTCTTCTTTGTGGGGCTGACTGAAGAAAATCATGATCCAAATGTACATAGGAGACAGCGTCAGCCAGTAGGGACGGCCCAGATTCTGAACTGCAAGAAACAAACACTCAGAGTAGTAATGTAAGAATGAGGAGCTGATCCTATTGCCTGCCCTTCTTGCACAATCCTATCTCGCATTCAAAAAGCCATTCTTCAGATCCAAACCACTGCTTTCAGACACACCATGTTACAAGCAGCCGTGTTGCTAAAATGCAGGTTACGTGTCCGATCCGTCAGTATGGAACTTTGATCACAGAATTTCCATAGATTTCTACAATGCTAACAACTTCAACATACTTTAGAAGACCAAAAGCGGAAACTAAGGGACTGTATTCCTGAATCCAAGCAAGAGACAAAACTCATCGAGAACTGACATATCTAAACAGAAGTACTAGATTTCCTGCTGCATATTACGCCGTACTTACAAAGATCATAAAGGATCTTATCCAGACCCACCCTTCCACTTACAAATGGTTGCTCAGTGACTGAAGTTTCCACAACCCTCACTGCTTCACTACAAAAATAACAGTGTGAGAGGTCTCTCAGGCACCTTCTGCTTAATGGAGGAAATAACTGATTCAAAAATAACAACAATTACCCGAATTTTACTCGCACTGAGGAGTGTTCTACGGTACTTGACGATTTTCAGTCCCTTCTCTGCCCCCTTGCTACTCCCAACAGCAGAGTTAAGCAATTAAGCTAAAGGCATTTCACAGACAATAAGAACAAAGCACTTGGCAGAATTTCTCCTGCTGTTAAGTACAAGAACACCAAGTGAACAGCAGGAAATCCTGCACTTAAAGGATCTCCTACTGAGCTTTTACTGGTTTCTGACAGTATGTCAGTCACATCCAAAGGACAGATATAAGCAAATACCCATTAACATACATTTTCAGCAAGGATTATGATATTGTTTCTTATTTTTTTTACTGAATACAAGTCAGAAAGCAAAGCACCAGGTGATGAATCTGGAGGCTGCCACTAGCTTGTGAATCTTCCTTAAGGAAAACAGCAGAGTGGGAATTCTTCCTTCTCAACACTTTTTTCCGATGTCACCTATGGGGATACTTTCCAAAGCATGAGGTAGCAAGACTGTCCCGCCAGGGCTCTGTCCTGTGACTTGAAGAGTGTCTTCTACAGTTCACAGGAGAGTCCAGATTCAATGCCCACATGGGCAGCAGAGACCAGAGGATGCCTATTTGTACACTCAGACCAAATAATCAGAAAGAAAATAACTACTCTTGCGCTCTGAAGCTACTGCAGAAAACATTCTGGCAGTGGTATAAAAAAATAACAATGTATGAGCCAGAAAAAGGTTTCCCAAATAACTCTAAAGGCTACCAGTTCCAGCTGCTGGTAAGATGGAAACAACAGTAGGTACATAGTTTCTTTCCTCCTTCAGATTTCTGCTGGGGCTACTTCTAATGCATTTGCTTGTCTGGTCAAAGATTACCTACCACACAACTTGTTAAGCTTCCTCTGGGCATGGTAACACTTTGTTCTGCTTGAGGTAGAGACAAAAAACATCGGAGTCACCCTTAGAGAAAAAACATGTTTCTGCCCTTTTGCAGACAAAATATAAGTAGATGCATCTCACAGCATGCTCTTTCGATACTGCAGCTCCATTGTGGGGTCAACAGTGAACTCAGCAGTAAGTTCTAGGAACTTTCCTATTACTCCCAAGACTTCCCCTGAACCTAGTTTCGCCTCCAATAAAGGAAAGCTGTTCTTTGGCAAGCAAGCTCTCCCTTCAGTAACAAGCTTGAGAGTCAGGCCGTCTGCGCTTGGCTCTCGCAGCTGTCTTGCACTCACCATGAAATTTCTGAAGCAGACACTCCATGAGACAAGTCAGTGGCAGCACAAGCAGGGCCAAAATAAACGCCACGTTGAAATTCAGAAAGCCATTGATGAAATAAAAGGACCAGGGTTCTGTACCTAAAGGATGAGAAAAAGAAATGCGAGTTTTTAAATACAAGCATGTATGAGATCTAGATGTAAGAGCAGCTTTGCTCCTTCTACGCCTGACACGAGCCAAGATAATCAACAGCAGACATTAGTTCTCCACACTGAAAGCATATTGGAAGCAAAGAATGGAAAGGGTGTGGACAGAAGGTCTTGCAGCTGGACAAAGGATGCAGCCCCAAGAAATGAGCCTGAGCCATCTCAAAGCAGCCTCATGGCTCTGCCCCTCGCCCATAAAACTGCCACAAGAGTGGCATGAGAGTTAGTCCATAGCCATAAAAAGGCACCAGAGTATCTCACAATCACGTCTGCCCAACAAACTTCCTTGACAAAAATTATTTTTCTCCTTCCTTTTTCACTGGGTCACAGTCAACATCACATCTGCTGCTCATGAATCACAGACCATTCTAGCAGGCAGCCTTGCTCAGCAGAGTTCCGAGACAGAACTCTTCCTGCCTTAAGAAAGCCCGCACAGCAAGAAAGTAGAAGCATAAACTTGTAAAACTAGGAAACTAGGAAATGACTCCAAAATCATTTGTTCTAACTGCCAAGAATTAACAGAGGAATAACACAAAAATACAGGATGTTAGTAAGAGATCACTGTAATTCTGGAGTGACGATGTATGCTCCACATTGACAAAACAGCCGATGTACTGAACTGCAACCTGAAAAAGTTCCCATCCGCATTTCGCCCCAGCAAAGACTCTGCCATTACAGTTCATCCAGATCCTAGTTTTGGTACGTCCTTAGAGGTGACACTGTTTAAAATGTACCTACTTCAGTTTGTTCTTACACTGTAACTTTAGACAAGAGCAAGCCAACTCTGCCTCCTGACACGACATACTTGGGCACCAGTCGCAAGATTCGAAGGATGTAAACTGAAAGAAATTCCAGTCCAACTGTCATTTCTTTGGACTCTTAATTCAAGATGCTTAAAACTAAAACCCTGAACAATAAGGAATGCCAATTCCTCTCCACACATTTGCCACTCTGTGTGATTAACTCAATCAGTCGGTAAATGACGTGCGGGGGCTTTAATCACTGCACCGTTGTGACATGTGTCACATGCCGCAGCAATTTCCTGCAATCAGAGACACTTAAATAGGGTCCATGTTGAAATTAATCAGACAACTGAAAAGCATCAAGGAAAACCCAAAACTTCTACAGCTCTTACAGCTAAATACCATTAGACACTGCACTAGCAACATCAGACACAGGTTGTTGGAGTTACTAAGTCCAAGGAAACCTTTAGCTATTAGCACAGAAAGCAAACAGCAATTACAGATCTGGATTTAGGAGAGGAAAGGGCCTTAAGGGAGTGAATTATTAGAAATTCACCTTCTCTCTCCCGCCACCTGCCTCACAATTCTTTTAAGTCCCACATGAGCACAACCGTCAGCCTGCAAAAGGCAGAACGTAGGATACTCTAGATCGAAAGATCATGTCAAGCGATGGACATGGCAGTTGCTGGCACTATGGTTCCGTAGCGATAACCAGCTGGAAGCACTGTCAAGACAGAGACAGAAACTGATTTGAACATTGTGCTCTGTGACAGGCTCTGAGACCAATTCTAGAAATCAAACTCACACACAAGTTAATAGAATTTAACAAGCTACCATGCTGCAGCCAGACCACAGTAACGGTGAGGGTGGCTCAGGACAAAGCAGAGGAGTGGTAAAATAGCCTTCAACTAAGGTGCCCACCCTATGTTTGTGACAAGCTGAAAGCCTGCATGCAGACAGGAACTGTAGCTCAGCTGGTAAGCAGTAACTAAGCCACAATAATTTCATCATGAGTCACAGCCCTCATTCTAAGCAAGTCTGATTCAGTGCTAGCATAATAAACAGTCTGCTTTCTGCATTTCATCTATTTTCACTCTATTTAAGAGCCAGGACTCAACAGAGCAAAGTATCATATAAACAGCTCCAGCACGTTCCGCCCAAGCTGAGCAAGGCTTCCCAAGGCACCATTACACTACAAGTCACAGCCAAGGCTCCGATCACAACAAGTGGGACAAAACTTTCATCAGAATCTGTACATTCTTAGAACATACGTTCACAAACCCATCCCAAGACTCAGAATCGGGCCCAGCGAAATACATTTAGAAGTTTCCCTTGGCTGTAGAAACCTATTCACCCCAAAGAAATAGTCACTGCACAGACTGTATTTATCCAGAAGAAGGGTATTGCTAAAGAACCAAAACAACACCAACAAAAACGTCCCTGAACCTTATCTCCAGAACTCCAGTTTGCAAGCAAAAGGAAAAATACTGTGCTGCTTACGCTGAAAATGACATGGGTTGATGACTCTACAGACTCCAACAGTTCCTACTCCCATCATGTGAAAGTTGGGAAATCCTAGCTCCAAAGCCAAAGGGATTGGCCAGCCTTTCATCTCCCCTGGTGGTGTTATTTTTCCCCGAGTGTTTTGAAGCTCTCTAAAGAGACAGTGTTGTCCTGGCTACACTGCATTAAAGAGCAATTTCAAGCAGGCTCTGTTACTGGCCTGAGGATGTTATATGAATGTCACCATGAGTAAAACACTTCAGCATAGATTGGTCCCCAGAGGCTTCTGGAAACAACTCCTGCACCAGTGTGGAAAAGGTCAGGCAGAAGCCCATGCCAAAACCTATCAGACACAGAGCCTGGAGTTTACTCACAGAAAATTCACAGCAACAGACTTCAGAGTCTTCCTGCAGAGATGAAGAGACATGGCAAAGCAGCTGTTGCCCTGCTGTGCACAGCACAAGTAACAAATCAGCACTCCCCACCACCCAAACCAGCCTTTCAAATGAACCAGCAAATGCGGCCTGCAGAGCAGGGCCAGAAAAAGCCTTGCTGCTAACCACTGCTGAGCCCCTCCTAGAATATCTCACCAGGGCGTAAACAGATGACAGAGATGACACAGGGAACCCGCATGTCCCTGAAGTTGCCACCAGCCCACCTGAAGACCCACATATAATACTTTTCTACTCTCCAGCTCTAGAAGTGCATAACATGAACAACTTAGAGCAGTGGCAGCTCCCAAACAAACAACACAGGATTTCTGTCAAGGTTCAGACCTGAGATTTGGGTCACAGAGTATCCTAAATGGCCAGTACCAGGGAACCCCTCCTATGCAATTCATTTGCCTGCAGATGAGATGCCTTTATAGTAACCTCACATTCTGCTTGCCAGCAAAGCTCAAGCCATACACTGCCAATAAGCAGGGAGATTCCCAAGGCACAAGCACTGACTCAGAAAGTCTGCAGAGACCCAAGGTGAGCTGAAAGAACAACGTATTCTGCACTGCCACACACTTTCCCAAGGTTCTGCACCTTGAACATGAAGAAAAACACCCAAGAACTTGATTCAAGCCGACACAAGCACACACGCATTATCGCTCGTGCCCACTGCACTCGTGGCATCCAGACACATTTGCTACCAACAGTTCCCTGCTGGGACACCGAGACATCTCACGACGGTTTACAGAACTTGAGAGTGAACAAAAGCAGTTAATGCCCAGCGCGGAGCCTGAGGATCCCCGGCTCAAGAGCGACGTCCTGTGGCAAAAGGCTGCAACTTCAGCCTGTTGGCACTGGCGGCTGCTTTTGCTTCAGAGGACGGCAGAAGCAGCACTGCCATTGGCAATCCAGACCCGGTGGGTCCGGGAGCAAAACAAAAAAAAAGCCTACTCCCTATCTTATTAACTTCAACTCACCATAGAGATCAGGTCCGTGAGAGGTAAAGACATTGTATAAAACAATGTTGAGAGGTGCAACTACCAGTTTCCCGTAGTAATAGCTGTCCACAACGACCAAGGGCACCTGGAAGATAGCATCTATTATTTAAAGCGTCAGGAACTTTCCAAAACCCCCACGTGATTTTCTCAACGGAACCCACTCCTTCTATTGCAAACCCAATCCACTCCCACTTTGGTTGTTACAGTCACGTACCAAAAACAGGATCAATGACACCACACACCAGTTAAAGAAACTCTTCCATCTCTGCTTCAGTATCAACAAGTCGAAGGCAATAGGAAGCCTGAAAAAGACATCAACCAGAGAGTTTCTCTTTCCACACTGCATGTTTTCCTGCCACTTCAAAAAAAAAGTGGTGCAGTAACTGGAAGAGAACCATCAGTTCACTGGGCTCTGCTTCTACTCTATATTTCAGTCAACCAACTCAGGTTTTACCCTCAGGAGCAAGAAATCCTCCCAACCAAAGTTCTTCAGAAGCAAAGAAACCAGGCTATGGAAGCCTGTAGCAATGATCCTGGACCAGGCTGGCAGCTCAGTCCCTGCTCATTTCCTCCTCCCACATTCGCAGCAAGGAGATAAACATCTGACAAAGTGCAGAGCCCCCCAGTCCCTCCTCTCCTTACCCCAGAGCCGCACTGAAGGGCCAGCCCAGCAGGGCTCCAGCAGCCACTCCCAGCACTGCTACAGAGGTCTTGTCCATATACCAGCCAGTCATGGCAACCACCGTGGTATACATGCAGAAACTGCTTGGGAGGAAAGCTGCAACGCAAGGAAACAAATGAGCTAGCACAGCTTTCCCCCACTGGGGGACTGAGATAAGACTAATCATCTCTCCTTCGTTCCACTGGAGCTGGATTGCTATACTGGACACTCCCATCTCACTGAAAGGAAAAACAATAACAAATAAAGGAGGATTCTTATTCTTGTTCTGCCAAGACCAGAAATATCTAAACATGAAAACCTCTCTCCTCAGTGGCACTCTGCAGTGATAACCCATTGACAGCATCCCCAGCTGCCACTTGCAACAATTGCTGCGCCCTCTAAATTCTGCTAGGTTGAAAAAAATGAAACAAACCTGCTCAAGAGGCAGCAGAAAATTTGAGTGAACTGGGTCCAGTCTCTGAAATAAGTAGACAGAGACTGGGGGAAGTGAAGAAAGAGGAAACAATGGAGAAGTCCTTTTTCCATGCACCATAAACAGAAAAAGGGTAAAACAGAAAATCTCAGCATTCATGACTTAGGGTACTTCCCTTGAAGTTTGTGTGCGCACAAAACAGAAAACCTTTGCTCAAAGTCTCTCTTTGCACTTCACTTGATACCTACAGCAGGCATTTTGGAAGCCTTACAGGGGTTGGCTAGGCAGACAGGTACAACCAGCCAGAAGGAACAGGACAGGTTAATAAAACAACATAAAAAGAGAAGAACACAACTATAGTAACAATAGTAGAAATTAAATGATAGAAACCCGGAGAAGCTCTACCTGTGCCTCGGACAACACGTGTTCCCCCAGACACCCTACTTTCCCTCCTCCAACAACACTAAAGCCACACACTGAACCAAGTTACCGAGATGCCCCAGTCCAGCCCTCCCCGTACAGGGGGCAGGACTCAGGAGGGTATCCCATCTCCCGGTGGCTGGCTCGGTGGTTTATCTCACCTAGGGCCCTTCCCAGCTGCTGGGGCCAGCAGCTGCTGGCGATAATGAACCTGAACCCAACCCAGGACAGTGCTTACTCTGTCATCACACCTGCCATGAGGAACACAAGCAATGAACTAAAGAGATAATTAGCACTGTGGATTTTCTTCTCTTTGGACCTGTCTTTGGGTTCTATGGGCAAAATAATTGTTAGTGTCGTGGCTAAACAAACGTACCTGCAGATGAGCAAAACATCCCCGTGCTGAGTACCAAGAAGGCCAGCATCAGCCTGCTCACATGTAGCCCAAACTTCTTGCACACAGCCCTAAGGAAGCAAGAAAGAATTACCCCAAAAACATCCTCAGTACATGAAAGTACAGTACTCGATGCATGGAGCATCCCAAGGGCTTTAAGGTGGGCGATTCCCATTACTCAGCCACTGTAGGAAACCTGAAAAGAGTATGACTGTCTCCAGCCTGGGATTTCAGATCCTCATAAGTTACACTAGCACACAACTCTAGAAGAGACTTGGCTACTACCAGTGGCCGTTGTGCTCACGCAAGTCTCAGGAACTTAGGGAGTCTACACTACTGTAGCAACACCAATTTATCTGAGATATCCAAGTTATTATGAGAACACGTATTTTCAGGGTTCACTGGGGAGTAGTCCAGTTTACCAGACACATCTACACAGGAACTCCACAGGGTATTTCCTGTGAAAACAACCGAATATATTACTCACATCGCTCCAAGACATTCACCATAGACAGCTCCTAACACTCACTTGTAGAAGTAGAGTTCACAAATGCAGCTCAGAAAGGCCAGGAAGCATCGCAGGAAATAGAAGATAAGAACCTAGGAGACATACTCAGAGTCTGACAAGGTTTACAACGAAGCTTATGCACCTACTACTAACAAGACAGCCCCAAGAACAAAAGTTCTGAACAGGAAGGATTGAGTCTGGCCGTGGTGAATGAGCCTATTCTTGCAGACCTAGGTCCCACAAGGCAGCATTCTGAGGCCCCAGAAACTCAAAGCCTAGCCCTCTAACACCAAAGTCCTTCATCATGTCCATTTATCACAAAAGAAGGTTTCACACATTTGATTTACCTTGTTGGTTTGCAGAACTCTAGCGTGGAACAAGGCTGGTAAGGCATGAAGCCACAGGTAAGCATAGGAGCGGATGGCATAGACTGGAGAGTATTCCCATGTCTGAAGGCCCTTTCCATAAACGAGGTAATGTGTCTACAGTGGAGATTAATTAATTAATTAAGCACCACACACAGCAGTTTTGCATTTCCTATCTCTGAATTTTTGGGTAAGAAAATTTCTCTCTGAAGCAGAGATTAGCACAATGTTCTAGATAAATCTGCATTTGCACAGGCTGATTACAAATTCCCACGTATGTCCAAGAGAAAGCCACTTACGGGTTCCCAGTAGTTAAATGTCTCATCACAATCAGAGATGTTGCTTAAGAGAGCTGCACAGAACCTGGCTGAGATGAGACACTTGAAAGCTGTTGATCCTTCAGGGGCCCAAACTTGTCCTGCTTTGCTCCCAGACGACCTAGTCCAATGAAAAAATACAAATATGCACCAAGACGACTCAGTAACAAGACCAAGACAAGCAATGCGACACTAGGCACAAAAGTGGCGTGCATATTGACACTGCTGTCACTTAAGCACACTGTAAGTACAGATGAGACTTTAATTCACTGCTTTCTTCGGGGGATGCCAGTCGTCTCCAAGGAAGCCCTGTCATCCCCCCTCACCATACTGGAGCATGGGCCCAGCGTGCTTCACCCACCGCTGCAAGCCTGCGCCCGGGATCTCCCCCTGCTCCCCCCGACAACAGACAGCAAGGCTGCGCGAGAGCCACCGCAGGCCCAGGAGGAGCTCCACCGAAGGGAGCCCAGGGAGCCCAATTCCCACGGCACGCGCCAGCCGGGCTGGGCACCCACCGCGGCCACGCGGGGCGGTGGGTGCCCGGGAGACGCACAAACCCA
>JAAGNO010024260.1:0-40191 GCA_033439905.1 Ceryle rudis
GAAGCCATGCTGGCTGTCCTTGATCACCTCCCTGTCCTCCATGTGCCTTACCAGACCTTCTAGGAGAATCTGCTCCACGATCTTCCCAGGCACAGAGGTGAGGCTGGCCGGTCGGTAATTCCCAGGGTCCTCCTTTCTACCTTTTTGAATATAGGTGTAACATGTCCCCTCTTCCAATCACCAGGGTTTGTAAGTGGGATTTGAGTGACAGGACTTTCTTCCTTACAGCCTAGTGAGGGTGCAAGTGGTAACCAGGGTCTTGCCTTTTGTTTTTTTCTCATCAAAGAAGTGTTTAACTGAGGGTGTGGCAGGAGGGAGAGACAACTGGAGCAGAACTGTTGGTGATGGAGTTGAGGTTCACAGATGTAAGGTTTGGATTGTTGGCTAATGAGAGAGAGAATCATTTCCAACAGTCAAATGGATGCATTGTATCCTACTGTAGTTGATGAACTGCAAGCAGATTACAGAGGAATAAAGAACTCTGTTTTCTAATATTATGTGTGCTAAGAAGGTATTCTATGACTACAGCAGACCTGAGAGATTGAGCCCTGTAAAGTTTGCATCAACAGAAACATCACTGTTGAAATGCTGCTGCTGTAAGAGATAATTCTGTTGTTATATAAATATTTTATCCAATATATAAAATGCATTAAATATCCAGAATTTCCTGCCAGTAACTGCAGACATCTATACAAAAATGGCCCCAGAAAGCCAAGAGTGGTGATCTAATGGAGCTTATAGATGACCTGCAATGGCAAAGTGGTCTGTACAAATGCGTACAATATATCCAGAATTTGTTACCATCCCTTTGCTGCAAGAGGTCTTTTTTAAAGCCAGGGCACACAGGGATGGGTATCCAAATGTATCTTCAAAAAACATTGGACTCTGCTGTCCTAATGGTAAATGCAGCTGTTTTAACATGAAAGTTTCTTCAGCTTGTGTGCTAAATTGCTATTAAATTGAATTCCAGAGCTAGCATCTCTGCAATTCCTTAACAGGAACAAAATCTGAAAAAAAAGTTGAGATATTTCTTAAAAGAAAAGAGTAGTGGAACTGGCCATGAGAGTACATGATCTCACATTATCAGGTAATTAATTTCTGATTAGAATGAGAAAAAAAGGTTATCAAGCATACCAGACATTTATGTGCTATGTAAAAGGGCCTGTGTTCACATTATTCCTTTTCCATATTTTAGGTTATTATTTTGGATTAACTGAGTTTTCCAAAGGATATCTTGTATGAAGACAGGCTGAGGGAGTTGGGATTGTTCAGCCTGGAGAAGAGAAGGCTCTGTGGGGACCCTGCAGTGACCTTCCAGTACCTAAAGGGGCCTACATGAAGGCTGGAAAGGTCTATTCCAAAGGGTTTGTAATGATAGGACAAGAAGCAGTGGTTTTAAGCTAGGAAAGGAGAGATTTAGAATGGATATTAGAAAAAAGTTCCTTAATCTGAGGGTGATAGACCACTGGAATGGACTGCCCAGAGAGGTGGTGGAGGCCCCATCCCTGGAGTCACTCACGGTCAGGCTTGATGGGGCTCTGAGCAACCTGCCCTAGGCAGAGATGTCCCTACTTGTGTAGGGGGGCTGGACCAGATGACCTCTAGAAGTCCCTTCCAGCCTTAAACATTCGATGATTCTATAAATTTGGAATACAGAGCCAGAGACTAATTCCAGGTTTGATGATTAGGACACCTACATGCAGAGAGGTATTGTCAAGTTTGAGTCCCTGTTGCCATATGAAGTGGAGAGCATCAGATAGTGAGATTGAAGCACAAAAACCAAACCATGTCAGCAACAGAATTCAGCCAACTGGAACCATGTTCCAGCAAGGCAGGAACAGTACTTCTGCTTGGCTTGCAAAACAGACGTGCACAGTAATCGAGTCCGAGTCTATGTGTACATGTGTTTCTCCCTTCTTTTTCTTTTTTTAAGGGCTTCTGTTTGATCCTGATCTGGAATCCCAGGGAAATCTGTGGGATATAAATAATTGTTGCACAATTCAGCTTAGAGAAACCCTTTTTCCTCCTTATGCTCACTTCTGGAATTAATCTGGGATAGCCATAGTTCATTTGGGATCTGTTTTACATTAAATGATATATACAAATTATTTTCATCTCTTTGCCCTTGTTTGTATAATGTTAAAACAGATGAAGATGCAAACCAGGAGAGAAAAGAATACAGAATAACAAATAGAGCACTCGGAAGACTTTTCTTCATATCTTTTAAAGAGATTTCCCTGGGCTCTAAACATGAAAATTATTGTAGACAGACTGACCAGCAAGAAAGGACCTTTCCAACGGCAATTTAGGTATAATTCGAAATAAATCTTCTTTTCCATTCTCCGTAAGAGATTGATGAGCTCAATACACAGACTGCAGAAAAATACCTAATTTAGTTTTGCAATTTTTTAAACATTCTTAACAGAGACTGTTCATCTTGATAAATTTCTAGAAAGCAGCTTTATTTTAGTTTGTTCTCAAGCTAGGTAACACTATGATACAATAAATAGGTCTTTCTGTTCAGAAGAATGTCATCAGAAATTGAATATTCCTCTCTCAGCCTTTCTATGGCAAGTTAAGTGGTACAAATGGGAGAGGGATGATCTGCAATGAAAGTAGCATGAAATTAGCAGTCTGTGTCTCTGGCTTGTTTTGATGTTGTCAGACCTTTAGTTTGTGTATTGTTCACATAGGAAAAAAATGTGGTTTTAATAGCAACAAGTTTAAAAGCTCTGCTGTGGCTCCTTGCTGAATTCATTCCTTTTACTGCCTACAAAGAAATACTGTTTCTGACATGATCATGGGCGTCATTATCCATAGGTGAGGTGGATAAATCTGGACACTCATGGAGCAGTGGGTGGAGATGGGGGTGGATATTCACCTGCAGTATGTAATCATAGGACTTTAAGGTACTAGAGAAGATATGTTGCATTTAGCATGCCACTACCGAAGGGATGGGTTAGGTGGTCACTTCCTAACAGGTAATTTTCTCTCCTTGTTTATAAAGACCTGCTTGCTTTTAGATCATGCAACCTCCTAGGCAGCTTTTCCAGTGCGCAGATCATTGCCATCTGGGGTCATTGCTGTGGAACAGCTCCTTTCAGTTCTGTTTTGTCTTTTAAAAGTTTTGTCTAAAAAATACAGGGTTTTTCCCTAGAGTTCTCTCTGCCCTCATGGAAGCAAATAAATAAAGAAAGGAAATAATAGAAAAAAACCCCAAGCAAACAACAACCCACACCCAACAACAACAACAAAATAAATGAAACCCAAGGAACCGCCCAGGAAATAGCAGGGATCCGTTGTCGATAACAGGGGTGCTGCGGCACTTCGGGGTGACGGTGCAGCTGCCACGGGGCTCCCGGGGAGCCGGGTCCCCTGCTCGCTAGATGGCAGCAGCCGCACGAGAAACGGGGCCCAGAAGGGGTGGGAGTGGGGGGTGTCAAGTCAGCAGAGGTTACGCTCACTCTTTCCAGTACCACAGGGCTGAACTATTTATATGGCAAACAAATAACGCATCCGTGTAGGGTTTGTTTCCTGCAGGTGTGCTGGCTTCTTAGAGACATATGAATACCTCTGTACCACGTCTCACTGTGGTGTCTAAACGTAACCTCTCTTCTCATCATTTAAGCTCTCTGGGTCTTACCCTGATGGTCCTTCTTGGTTCTTCCTGTTAATAAATATTTCTTTTATACATGGGCACTGTTAATACACTTCTGCACTCTCATCCAGGAACTGGTTTATGAAGTTCTGTATGCAAAGTACTTGTTATGTATGTTATTTAAGAGCTGTATTCACAGGATAGCTCATGTGAGATCCCAGGCAAGAAGAGTAAGACTTTTACTATAGGTCATAAAATACGACGGTAAGTTTAATGCAAGGTGGTACATCACCTACAGTGGTAGTTATCATTGAACACTACTTCTAAGACCTCCTAAGAGGTCCCAGAAAGCACACACAACTTGAACTCTGGTTTTCTTGGATATATAGGCTAATCATAAAGATGAAAGGTGAATAGCCTGTTACAGACCTCCCTTATTGTCACACTCTTCTGTATTGTCTTTTATTTTCTGATGTGGTTTTCTCATGCCTCATTTTACACACAGTTCTTTCCCCTACCCCATTCTTGTGGTGTTTGTTGCTTGTAGCTTCCCGTTGCCTATCAGGCTGTTGTTGAAGTGTGGATGTGGCATCTGTACAGGGATATTAAGTGGCAAGCAACACTGGAGTCTATATAAAGCTCTTGGTCCATCTGTACCCATTTGGAAAGTTTGCAACTATAGACCCAGAGGTTGAAATTAACACCATTTGTTATTGTCAGGGCACAGTTCTTTGGAAGACAGAAAAAAAATTATTTCTTGTTTTAAGAAAAAAATAGAGCTTTTCTTTACAATGTATATACATATATGTATATCTTCATATATGTGTGTGTGTATTGGTACATACATGTGCATATATACGAGGTATACAGTGCTACTGCTTCCACTAAAAATATTTCTGAGAACTTTAATTTCATTCCTACTGCAAGAGTTGCCTTAGAGTAGCTGATGCATCACAAAAAGAGTTTCAATTCCTCTCCAGAACAATTTTAGTTTGAGGTCTGCAGAAGAGGGGATTATCTATCATGTCTTGGTGGAGCAGTACAGCCAAGTAGGACTTGTAGTTTGTTTATCAGCTGTAGTAGAACTTCTAGTATCAACCTGTAGTCTGGGTGTCATTTAAAAAGTATGTATGGATTGTATTTTATTTCTTCATCATACATTTCATTTCCACACCATACATAACAGCATGTTTCATGCAAGCTAACAGACTCAAGTAAGCGTCATCAGATGTGTAAATAAAAATGTACTCTAATATTTTCTTCCTGACAAATTAGGTGCCAGCATTTCCTTTAGACTACAACAGCATCCTGAACAGATCCCATTTCCCACCTTCTTACCTCTATTCAGCTGAGCAAAACAATTTCCTCCTTCTGTCCTAAACTGTTTTGCAGGTTTTTTATGATGTGTTTACCATGGGATGTATTTAAAAGTGTGTGAGATGACCCCAGGTAGTGTTTAGCAGGCATTTAAGTGTGCAAAGTATGCTGGGAGGAGGTGTTCAGTGCAAATAGTTATAATGTTTATAGATTAATATCAAATATGGCAAAGAGCAAGCTTGTATGATGAATATAAAGGATTGGTAGTTTCATCAATCTGAGTAAAGGTGAAGATGGAGATTTCCAGAATACTTAAGATCATTTCTGAGCTGTAAATATTAACACCATGGCATTACTACAAATGATCC
Source organism: Ceryle rudis (assembly GCA_033439905.1). Lineage (NCBI taxonomy): Eukaryota > Metazoa > Chordata > Aves > Coraciiformes > Cerylidae > Ceryle > Ceryle rudis. Next base: position 5,284 of record JAAGNO010024260.1, read on the forward strand.
ATGTAAATCTTTCAGAGGAGGAAAAAAATGTGGATTTTGTTGCTTTCAGTGATCACTAGATCACCTTTCTGTCTTTTACTTTGAGCATAGGCAAACAAGTTGCATGAATCCTGTAGGAAAATGCTCTTGACCATGGAACAAACCAGATTTTTCTACTTGCAGAATATTCGCTTCAGATGTTCACACATTGCAGTAGGGACGATGAGAATCGGACTGATTTAATGGAAAATGTCTTATCTAACAAATGGTGGTTACCTCAGCATGAATTTAGTGCTCAGCCCAAGAGTTGCAGCCCAAGGTTTGCAAAAGTGTCATCACAAATTAACTGACCTCATACGGTTTGATAAATCCGTTCTGTTATACTGCAAACTAGCCTGGTAATGTAAAGCAAGGAAGCGAATTATTTTGAGAAAGAAATAATTTCTTTAAAATGTAGCAACAGATCCTGTCATACCTTCAAAGTACATCCTTCCTGCTTTGTAGTGTACTGTGGAAATATTGCTGTGTTGATGTAAATATTGACATAAAACCAGAAGGAGAAGAAAAAACAAGGAAAGAAAGAAATGCTGTTTCCAAGTTTTGTGTATACAAAACTGTGGAAGGTCATTCAAACTACCTACATCTAGACACTGTAATAGCAAATGTCATGTGTTAGCAGTTCGTATGAAGTCCGGCTGCAAACTTTGCCATGTACCATGTGCTTCTCATTACTTTCTTTGTTTGTCTTTTTATTCTTAACTAAATGAAGGGATCTGCAAAAGTAGAATGAGAAAAGGCAACGACTGCAGAGTGGGGCTAACTCTGGCAGTGGGAGCAATTGGACCAGTAAGATAGAAGTGGTGTGGGATGGTCTCAGCCATTTGGGAACGCTAGTGAGAGCAGATAACATATGAAAATAGCCTGGCTTTCTCTTCCAGTGTCCTTGGAACTCAAGAAGCAAGAATAACTCTAGATGCCAAAAAAACCCTGTGGAAGCATCTGGCTGTGGCAGTGCATAGGAGTGCAGAACAGTCAAGGAAGGGTTCTGCAGCCAGGACGCATTGAAGTTGACTGTGGGTAGGGCAGCCATGAAACCTGCAGACTTGAAGTTCTGCACCAGCCATCATAGGTCTTCGGTCCACAATGAAATGCAGACAGTAGAGGAGGGGGGGTGATGTTCAGCTAAGAGATGGCAGAGCAGCAATAGCCTCTGATTTTGACACTGTGACTTCCATTTAAATATAGCTAAAGGTTCTTTGCTGTTCCTGACAGCTTTTAGCACAGGAATCTCACCTCAGAAACACAAGGGTGGGAGGGAACATGGTTCCTGACTTGTTATATCAGACCCCAAGAAGCAACAGCTGCTCATGGCTTCCTTTGAATAATTTCTAATCATTCAGCCTCCTTTTAGTTTGAGACCTATCTTTAGCTACCAAAGCATTTTAATTTTTGCAGTAAGCTTCTTGTAGGCCACAGGAGTAGAAAAGGAGTGTAAGAGGAAGTGACACATGAAATATTTGCAGAGGTGATGGTTTGTGTGTGTTCTGCTGAAGTGTTTCATTCAGTATATCAAATATTTATATAGCCCTGCAGTTGCTATTAATCCAAGTAGTCATGTTTTCCCTAGCCCACCACACACCCTTAACTTACAGTCAGCCCTTTGAAATTAATCAAGGTGAACATAGAGTTGTCATCACTGGAAAATAGTTTATTATTTTAGAAAATATGATTTATTTCTTCCTGACCAGAGCTGGATGTTGCTAAAAATATTAAGAAGGTTAATGTTACGTGAACTGTAAATATTTTCTTTTACAGATACACTTGCAAAAGAGGCAAACGGAGGATCCTGTATTTCTGTTGGTAACATGTGATTTGTTCAAAGCTAAGGTGCCACGTGCAAAATGTTTACTTTGTAATTGTAAAAATCCTTATTTTTCCGAGAATATAGGAGGAGAAGTCTTCTCTTAATCTGATTTGACAAACCAATATGTGTACTCTACCTATGGGTATGCATTATTAATAGAATACAACTCACTCAATACTAGTCTATTTATCACTTATCTTCTTATTTCCTAGCTCCTATCTTCAGTCTGATTTCTGCTGTTTGGTTGGGGTTTTTTTCATTTTCTTTCCTGTTCTGTTCCACTTGTACATCCAAGAGTAATTTGAAAGGTACTCTGTTTTGTAAGCAGCCACTCGTGTGGTATTAGCTCACAAGTTAATTCTTGGGACACAACAAGCAGGTTCATCATGCTGCCAAGTTCAGCTTCTTGACGGACAGCAACTCACTGAGGTGTCATTCTCAGTTCCTGGTCTCCACTGGTCAACTCACTCACACTCCCTTATTACCTTTCTTTCCTCCCAGGGATACTGCTTCTCTCTTTTTTTCAGGTGAGAACGAGAGATATAGTACCATGATACTAACATCTCCTTTAACTCCAAACTTAGGATCCTCTTTTTCATGTTTGCTCCTAGTTAACTAAGATGTGTAAACAGCTAGTATTCTTACTGCCTTAACCGGACTAGGATCCCTAACCCTTTGGTCCTTTAAGAAACTGCACAGTAAGGATTTGAGACAATTGGAAAAAAAAAAAAAAACAAACAAACCACCCCACATAAAAATACAGAATATTTGACTTCCATCACACTTCTTTTTTTTCTGTTATGACATTTGCCTCTTCCTAACCTCCTATCCTTATGGACTTATCCTCTTATTCTGTTTTTAAATGTCTTTATGTCCTAAATGTCCACTCCTGGAGAGGAGTGATTTATCTCTTCCTGCTGCTCCCTTTTCTTGGTAACTGCCTGAAGCCAGGGCTCCAGAATGTAATCATATTTTGCCCAGCCATCCCTGATTCATGCTTTCTTATCTTGCTTTATGTCAACATTTCCTTCCCTCTTTCTCTACTTTTGCTTCTGCTGCTCCTACGAGAATACACAGTTGAACTGAAATGAAATGAGATGACTTGTCTAACGTAATTTTAACCATCACCCCCTTTCTCCTCTACTTGCTTTCATTAGAGGAAATATAAATTCTTTTGCAAGACCTTCTGTAATGAAAGTATTTTTCTTGTATTTCTGTCGAATGCTCACGTTAGTTGTTGGATATGTTTATTTAGGCAAGAGAAGACAGCAGTAGTCAAAGAAGTGTCTCTGTTCACCCTCAAAACCTGAAGCGCTGTAAGACTATGGTAGAAAGCGATATGCAATGAACATAGTTGTGTGCATCACTGTTGATAGCAACACTTTATTTCAGTTCTACTGTTTATCAAATTAAAAACTGTTACCTATAAGCCTGCAGTCAGACAAGAGAAAGAGGCATAAGTTCTTACTCACATCAGAGCTGCAGACTGGGTATCGGGTATTGCTGCAGACTGGTTAATGGGTATTGAAAGATGAGCTAACAAAAATTGCTTTTGAATTTAAAGGACTGAAAAGTCACATTCCCAAATACTACTTTCATTGTAAGATATGGTTAGTTGTTAAAGTCACTACATGCAAGCTACAAACTGGCAGCTGAAAGTTTATTTTTCTTGGCTGAACTCTAGGTGGTTTTTTTTAGCCTCATACCTCTCTGGTTAGCTAAATTGTATAAATAGCAGATAAATTCTTTTTAATTCAATCAAGTAGGTGCCTCTTAGAAGCAGTGACAATACTAAAAAATACACTGTGTTCCTGTGTTTTAGTTCTGGACTGAAATCTTGCCAGAAACATGCCTCTTGAACACTTGCCTTTTTTATAATCCAAATTAAGGATTATAAGGTTAAGGGATGAAAACTGCGATGTCCTGGCAGTGCATATTTACAGACATTGAGTCCAAAGGAGTCCAGAGCCAGTGGGGTGTAAAGTAACCCTGCCAAGGAGAAGTGGTACAATAAAGAGAACAAGAGAAATCCACAGCTATTTTTTCCTCAAATAGAGGTATTATATTAGAACATCAAACTGCATACTTCAATGAAGTAATTTTGCAACTGTAGTAGAGGAGGAGGATGGTTGCTTTGAAGACTGGATTATTGTCTGTTCTGGAGGACTTCTGCCAGTCATGACAAGCATTGTACAGGCTCTTTTTGAGTTTGGTCTGGAGGTACCTGCATTTCTAGCTATACATAATTCCCATTACACTTGCTATCACAGCTGTATTGCAAGCAATTAAACTAAGGCAAGACGATGCAAAGAATATCTTGATCTAATTACATTGTCAGATGAGACAAGGAAAAAAAAACCCTAACTGGACACTAGGAGAAGTTCTGATAATGTACGTAAAGGAAATTACATTGCTTTGATAAGAGGCTTTAGCAGGACTTTAATATGTGCCATTTCTAGACAACTCATTTTAATTGGTTCTATTTCTGTCATCTGCTTAAAAGGGATATATACTTTGCAACGTGGTTATGAGTTGGGAGATTTGGGTTGAGAGACTTTCCTCAGATATATTGGTCCACTTGGGAGCTTTTGGGAAGAAATAAGTTAAGTCATGGTACAGAATAAGATATTTTTGCCACCTCTGTAGTTGTATTGATAACAGTCAATTGGAAACTTCTTTTGGGAGGCTTTTTTTTTCCTGCCATCTGTAGATGTTTGAATGTTTAATCTCTGAAATGTGTTATGTTTAGCACCCAGCATCTTTCAGTCTTTCTTTGATACTACTGTTTCAAACATACATGTTCTCTTTCATTAAATAGCTAAAGTTCAAGTGGTTTAAATCTTACTTTTTCAAAGTAGAGAATAGCATTACTCACATACCAGAAGGCTAAGTAATGTCTGGGATTTATTAAATCATTCAGCAAAGTTGACCACAGACAGTTGCATATAGAACAAATGCTGGAAAAAAATAATCTTCTATGATGATGTTCATTATGCTATAACACACCGAGTGAGAGCCAAATACTTGCTATTGTTTCTGTGTCTACAATTATTTTATTTCTTTTTAGACTTTAACTAGCTTGACATTTTTGGTTATAGAGGTTTTGAGCACAGAGAAAATACGTAGTCTTGGAACATAGGAATGATAACAAATGTAAGTTTGATGTTAATTTGATGTTTTGGTAAAGCAGCTAATAATAAGGTACATATTTATTGGTGACTTTAATGAATAGATATCTTTTACTGCCAATTTAGTGTTATTGCACACTTTCTAAAGTCTTACATTCCAAGTGTATTTACAAAATTCTATTGCTGTTATATTCAGGAAAAGGAGAATTGTTAAAGCGAAATTTGAATTGGTTGGGGTTTTTTTGCATCTGTTCCTGGTATTCCACATACCTGTGAGGCTTTGTCATTTTGTTCTATCAACATTTCATAGATAAAGTGCTAGTTGTGAAAAATACAAAAATATTAAAATGGATGTTACTGATCAGACAATGCTAACCTGAAGTGTCAGAAGTAACTGAACAGGTGTTCTTGGGAATTTCAGATGCTTACCATTTTCTACACATTAAGCTCATTTTAAAATCACAGATTGATTATACAGAAATTGAATAAAGGCAACGGGAAGTAATTATTTACTGTGTAAGATTATAATCTGTAATTTATGTATTATTTACTTTTATGAGGAAAAGAACATCAAACAAAGTAACTATGAAAATTCCATAATACAAGAGGAAAATCATACAAACTTTTTTCTGCTCCACTGCATCCTCTTGGTTTGATGGGGTTTTTTTGGTGTTTTGTTTTTGTTTGTTTGTTTGTTTATATTGGGTTACAACCCAGGGAAAAATTTAAACTTTGCTTTGCCTTTTTAAAATTGTATTGTTTGCACATAAAAGGATATTTGTTGTGTGGATTAACTGGTTTATGAGCAGGATTGGATAATACATAATTATATTTTAATTTTTTAGAAGACTGTGGGATGTATTTCCCAGAAGTGAAAAATAATCCAGACAAATATTTACAAAGATGTCCCGAGTCTGTAAAAAAGTGGCTGAAACAACTGAAGAGTGCTGGGAAGATTCTGCTATTAATTACTAGTTCTCACAGTGACTATTGCAGGCTCCTGTGTGAACATATCCTTGGGTAAGTGAAACATCCATTTCAAATTATATCTGTGAAACAGCAACTGGAGATAAGCCTGAGCTATAGGGAAGTGAATTTGAATTTCTCTGTGTGTTGTGAAATATTTGCATCTGGGGTTTCTGGTGGGCCTCTCTCTAGTAGAGTGCCACAGAGTACTCAAGGTAAAGTAGCCCATCTATGAGCCTCTGAGCTGTATCTGACCCACAGCACACTTCTGTAGGTTCTGCATCTTTTCTGAGCATCACGATGGGATTGAATATAACAAGGAATATCTTTCAGTCCAACACCCAATATTTCATCTGAATCCAAATTTTATTACAAGTTTTTGCTAGACTGTCTTATTCAAGCCACATAATTTCTATGCTTCTCCAGTGCTGAGTGCAAATAATAATTACATTTCATTTCTTTGTAGTAAATCTGCATGGAAAAACTTAAGAAATATTCTTCCCATCAGTGGCTTCCAAAAGATGATTGGGCATGAGAAATGCGCATTTACAGGTCATAGCAGGAAAAATAAACCAGGTGGTTCATTGCACTAGGCAATTGGTTGAGGTTGTAGCTGCTGATCACAATAGCTATTTTTAGCTGTAATGTTAAGAACATGAGGGGTCAAATCAAATTCAGTGAAATTCGGCAGAACCATCACTTACACCCATAGAAATATGAATTAGTCAGGGATGCAAAAAGCTGGGTGTGTGACATGGTGAAACTATTTCATAAGTGAATCAAAGAAACAAAGTAGTGTAATACGAGCCAACCCTGGCTATCTGGATATGCAAGGGAACAGCAGAATGAAGACAGCAACACATAAAGAAAACCACAAATAATGTGAAAAACAGAGCTACCGTCCAAAAGCAGTCCCACCAGTATCACTTCTTTGCACTCTCTGGGCTAAATGCTAAATGAAGCATCAGCTGTGCCAGTTCTTACTGCCTTGCATGAACATTTTACTTCCTCATTTGAGAGGAGAATCTACCTCCTCACAAAAATCACTTCTCCTTCTGAGTAAGATGCTTGTGAATTAATTCTTTTGTGTAGATCTGAATATTTTCTGAATGAAAATTTGGTTTAAAACAAAATACATATAATGATTATAGCTTTCTTTTCCTTGATGAATAATGTTTCAGCTGTTTAGGGCAGCTGTAGAGAGTCTTCTGGAAGACAGTAAGCAAGGTAGCAGAGAGGGTCAGTTGCCTTTCAAAAGACAGAAAAGACATGTTCTGCTAGAAGGACACTGCATCACTCCCTCTTTACACATAAGTGTAGGATGCTGTACAGTGTTTATTACAATCATGTTTTCCAGTTACTCATGCAGTGTGGCTTCCAAGACATCTTCTGGAGAACTGAGTACTTGACTGTCCATTAGACATTATTGAATTTTTTTTTTCCTGAAAATAATTCTAAACTTTGGATTTCTTTTGTTTATTCAATGCCTCTTGTATCAGACAATAAGACTCTAAACACCTGTGCTACTTTTTGCAGTACTGGAATATAGTCTAGGTTCACACCTATTATCTCTGCCATTAACTGTAATTTGACAGGCTTATTGTGTTTTATTCTTGACATCAACCCTTATGAATTGCATCTATGTAGTCCTTTATTAATTTCTTTCCCTACTTATTTCAATTAATCAATATGATATTGAGAAGTTCAGAACTGTATAGTAGTACATCAAAAAAAAGGATAAAGATGAAAAGTGGAGATGTGTGTGAAGTTTTATCCTCTTACTCTTAGTATCCTTACCTTGTAACTATTAACTTTTTTCCACTTTAAGAAGTTCTTTTTTGGCTAAGAAATTATTGCCCTTGTAAAATCAGCTCTGGGAAATTGATTTATAAGTGTACCATTTAGCATTTCAAAAGAAAACTGTCCCAGTTGTGTTCATCTGACAAGTTGTACTTAACTGATAGACATTCTAGTAAGGAGAGAGGAAGTCAAAGACAAAATCTCATTTTAAAGTAAAATGAGAACCACTTCCTAGCCGAGTACATGCCTATTGCTGGGATCAGCATATAAGGCATGTAAACCTGTGCAAGTGCCAGTTCATTTGCACAAGGAGCAAAATCTTGGTGTGACTTTTCAGGTTCACGTGTCATAAGAATGTGTGTCCAGTTAACTGAATATTTAAGTGTTGGCAGGAGCACACCTAAACAAGTCAATCATCACATAGTCACTGAAGCTGAGTGTCATTTCACCTTTTCATGTATGTTAGCCATGTAAAAGCTAGGATTTTTTTTGAAGTTGGTCACTTTGATTTCCTGTGTAGTTAGTGAAAACACTGGGCATCGTCCTTGGCAATTCATTCTGTACCATAGAATTATGTCTGAAATAAGCAGGTTGAATTGGCTTCTAAGAATGTGGTTCTTTCTCCATTGTCTCTGTCTGTGGTGTTGATCACTGGCTGTGAATTCAGTGTGCAATTTTGAGATGGTAAAGTTATGTGGGATACATCCAACCCTTTGTTTTGGCCATTTGCTGTAAGCACAGGCCACTATACCAAGCACAAGCAGTAAGTGGAACAGATTTTATCATGTATAATATTATGTAGTAGTGTAACACAAAGTACTTATACTAACTTGAAAAGTTTACCTCTATTGATACTTTTCACCTAAGGACAGAAGAGCCATGCCTGTTTGCTCAGTTTCTGGAATCTTCCACACAGAAGCTAATTCTAAAAGCACACCATTGCCATATTTGATACTAGTTCTTTTAAAAAAGGTAAAGGTTTACATATGGTCACAAGTAGAGAGAAACAGACAAACCTAGATTCCATCAGAGGAAGGAAATTTAAAAACTTATTTATAAATTCTGAAGGTACAGCACTGTGGGTTCTCAGCCAGCTGTCTTCTCACTTTTGACAGCCTCACGAAAAGAAGGGCAATAGTGACACTGAACAATCATCAAAAAAAAAAAAAAAGTGACAGAAGAAGGTGCCTTAAAGAAGTGGTTTGATATTTTCTTAAATCTTAAAGAGTATTTAGTGGCATCTTACCTAATTCATTAGTTTAATTCAATTTCCTTTACTTTCTAGGAATGATTTTGAAGAGTATTTTGACATTGTGATCACAAATGCTTTGAAACCTGGTTTCTTCTCCCATACCCCAAACCAAAGACCTTTCCGAACTCTTGGTAAGTTGCGGTTGTGACTTCCTTCTCACCTGCTTAAAAAAGGAAAGAGAATAAAAGTAAGACCACTAGACAACATATTTTGAAAATCTAGCATGGGGGGAAAAAGGGACTCTACACAAAACTTCCAGAGGTAGTTGTAAAAATCTCTTAAGACTGAGGAGCTCTGAGAAATTAAGAATTACAGCTCTGAGGACAATGAAAAGGCAGATCTGTGACAGTGAGTAAAAATAGCATTAGGGCTCAGATATTGCATCATCAACGAAAAAGTAAGAATCTTTTTCTTTATTGTGCTGACAAGGTCATACACAGAGAATGAAATTTAGTTCTGTGAAAAAAAATAACAGAAATATTTCAATATTTAAAGGAAATTCAAAGAATGGTACCAATAAAATTCCAAGGCTGAAGGAAATGATTTATGATGGAAAGCTGACAGTATTAAATGTGTGTACTTTGGCTAAATAATGACAGAATAGGTAATAAGGAAGTGCCCCCGTACTGGCTTAATTCAAATTAAAACAAACTGAAGCATTTGCCTGTGTTGTCCATTAGGTAATTAAGGTTGTAACAAAAGAGGTTTATAAAAGCAGTGTTTATTGGACTAGAAATAATAATAGTAACATGGCTGAAGACAGAGATTTTTGCCATATTTTGGTAAATGCCTTTATGATTGAAAATTAATCTTATATCCAAAATAGCATAAGTCAGCATATATTGACCTGTATTTTAGCATTTTATGACAGGAAAGTCAGCTGTTCCAGCCAAAAAGAAATTTTGCCTGTGAAGCTTTCACAGTAAAACTAAAATGAGCACCAAAAATATGTATCGAAACTGCATTTTAAAGATTCACATATTTATAGAGAGAAATAAGTAAGAAATACCTTTAACGTGATTTTGAAAGGATTAGTTCAAATAAGAAACTGACAAGTTTGAGAAAAAATAAGCTGAGAAGGAAATTGAAAGTATTTATATGAAATAGGGAAGAGAAGCAAAACTATAAAGGGTGAAAAGCTCTCATTTCTGCAAGCATTTTATTTAGTTTCACATAATGCAAACTGACAATAAAATGTAATTCACTTTGGATATTTTTTAAACAACCTGATTAGCCTGACTTCATAAGAAAATCCTGCTGTGTCCCTCTGTCAGTAATCTAGACTGTGACTTTTGAACCTGCTGGCCAGTTTCAGTAAATTTAATAGACAGACAAAAAGCACCAAAAAAACTTTGACAAGTTGGTTTTGTTTGGTTGGTTTTTGGGTGTTTTGTTTTTTTTTTTGTGCAAACAAGGGCAGAACACAAGGAGAAGAATTGAAATTACTATCTCCATTGAGAACTATAGTGTCACATTAGCTTAATCACCGTATTAGACTTTAAGCACCAATTTTCATGAAGCTGTTTCTTTCTCATGCATTCAAATAAGAACAGCATTCCCTGGAGTCCTGCCGACTTACTGGTTTTCATTCACTTTATGTTTTGGCATTGCAAAGAGACTCAAGTGAGAGTTGATCACTGATGATGTGAATACCTTAATAATGTGGAGTAAAATGTGGTTTCTCTTCTGGAGACCCCACTATCTAAATAGATAAGGGACGTGAACTGATAAATAGTTTGCTGAAACTACTAACCTGTGACTGAATTTTTTTTTTTTAATATATTTGTATTTGATTGACAGTAACTGGTTTCTTCTGAAAGACCAACCAGAACATTCAAAGAATTATATGTATAGGACAGGTTTTTAGCAACAGTTTTGAAGTAGTGAAAAGCTTGTTTAAGAACTTGGTAAGTTTAAGCCATCAAAATAGGAACAATTATATCAGAAACTGTCCACAATAATAATATATTTTTACAATGTATCTTTTGCTGCCCTCTCTCTACATTCCTCACAACAAACGTATAGCTTCAGGGTAGGCACTGATGGTTTCACCCGCTCACCCCAGGTACCAGGGAACACAGTTCATTTCTTAAACAGCGTACAGTCGAGCTTCTAATACATTTGGGGCAGGGGGGATGGACAGTTTTCCAGTTTCCATATTTTTTTAAGAATTTCTTTTATATCAGAACCACTTAAAATTCCCAATTTCAGTTTCTAGTTTCTATCTCCCTCTTGCTACTACAGATATCAGATGGAAAAAGTTTAGCCACTGTGCTTCAGACCCTCTGCTCTCTGAGAGCACTGGACTCAAATATATCAGGGAGACAAAATTTCCTGGTTTTTGCTTTGAAATAAGAAAAAAAATTAGAGGTAGACATCATAGTTAATATTTTCTTAAAGCACAAAAACTAAACTTTTGTCAGTGTAACATAGAGAAAAAAGCTCCAGTATGTGAAATTTCAGCCATGTTCTTCCATCTGTCAGTAGGTCTGTATTACAATAAATTCCTAATAGTACCCTTCTATTCCAACAGAACTATGTTATAAATGGATTTAGAGCACAAAACATGGAATGTGTTCTTCATTTCAAACACCCCAAGTGTTGTATTGGGTACTGGAGCTACATTTTATATATATATAACACAATTTTTGCTGCAGACTTACCAAGGGAAAGCTTTTGAAGTTTGCTGAGGAACAGGTCAGTGAATAATTTCAAAAAGGTTCAAAAAGAGTTCAGTAAGCATTTGAAGGAAGACAAGAAACAGAACAAGATGATGAAGGCATCATCTAGAAATGTGATATCAGATAACTGGTCTGCAGAAACATTTTTTCAGTAAACAAGTAATATTAGAACTAATCCATTTAGAAACCATGAAAAAAAAAATTGTAATTGTACAATTAAAAATGCATCACTACTTCATTTGAGTTTGAAGACATGCACCTTTTACAGCAACCAAAACACTGGAATCTTAAAAGATCCATGTGGCTGCTTTTTATTGAACTGGGGCACTGAAAAGCACAATAATTAATTATTTAATTTGATAACTGTCTTTTAAAGTACCATTCTGTTAAATGATGGAATAGTTCATACTTATCTTTACAATATTAGAAAAAAATTTTAGAACAGCTACATTTATTTTTACCTTGCAAACCAGTTTTTAGAATTAGGGGTAGCTTATGTAGCAAAGCACATAGTTTAGGAGAACAGTGCTATATGAAAAAAAAAAAACAAACCACCAAACTTTACTACCATAATATGAATACCATAATTTACTTGTCAGCCACAAGGTTACATTTTATTTTACACAGGAAAATTCTTTACATGGTTCTTGAAAGTACTTGCATATCTCGAGCTTTTGATCTAAGGATCGGGTTGAAAATGTTTGTGTAAATCCTGTGTTGAGAAAGTAGGAAATTTTTTTTCTTTCAACAGCTACATCCAGCTTAAAATAATACAGCATTCCATGAAGGACTTGAAAAAATGCAAATAGCAAATATAGTTGTGAGTCATCTGATAATCTGCAGTACACCAAGATTTCTGTAACATTTGACAACAGAACTTTCCCTTTATCGCATCACTCATTAATGTATGTCAAATTACTGGCCTTACTGCCACTTCTGATCATTATCAAATATATCTTTTAGAACACAAAATTAAAATAGGACATGCTAAAGATAACTGAATTTCCTGAAAGACTTTTATATCTTTTGTTTCCTGCTCAGATATATTTCCTCTGTTTTGATCTGGGTCTTTTTGATAAACTGAAAATGCGTTGCTGATTGTTCAGTGCCTGAATCTACAATGCATATTTTAAATTCTGTTTTCATATATATGAGTACATACACATACAGGCCAATCCCATATATGGAGTGCCAGTGGGTGTCATATTTTGTGAGATTGTGTGACCTTATCCAACACTTAGACAAACAAACCTGCTACCTTGTAGAATTCTACTTTGTAGATTCTTCCACAGAGAGTCTCAGGTTTGCATAGGCCACTTTCAATTGCACTTCCAGGCTGTCTGCCTTATTCCTGCACTTGAATTTCTGTCCAGTTTATGGTGGCTCTGCTACATGATGTAGCCCGCAATTTAGGAAACTCTTTCAGTCCTACAGCTTTTTACAATTCTCTGGTAACTGCCATTTTAACAACTTACTGCAGAAGCTTTTTTCCTCCTTCAGTCACTCTTCTCTAGCCTTCTAAAAATACCTGAAAATGTTATAAACTGAAAAGACCAATTGGAAAATAAAATAAGGGGGCAGGATATAAAATTGCATATTACTAAACCAAAGATGGTGTTTGATTATTAGGGGTTGCAAGTCTTCAGAAGATGGAGGTGATCCGAGGTCTGCCATTTAAGTTTTCTTCCTCCATGTTCTGCAACATCTGCGCTTGACTATTGCCAGAGATGGGTTCCAGAACTCGGTAGAGAACAAGGGCTGATTCTGTATAGCTATTTTTATGCATTTATATTCTAAGGCTTTTTATGGCTAAGCAGTGGGATCAGGAAGGGAGTGGCTTTGCTTTACTTCAAGTTAAATGTGTAAGTTCTGTCTTTACCCCCAGAAGAATACCAAAATACTACTCCAAAAATATTTTAAAGACCTTTAGTAAAACTATACAACATCTGTTAAAAAATTGGAAATTTTGAAACAGATCACATTGCACCATTACAAGGGAATATATCATTTAAGTGGTCTTGTGTTGCTCACTTAGTTGAAGAATATAAATGCCATCTCTAGAAAATTCTGATTAAATTTTCAACCACAACATATTGAATTGAATCTACAGTATAGCTCAGTTGCTACAATTGCTGTGTAATAGATATTTTAGCTGCTACCTCTACAGTAAAGGCTGCTTTGATAAGAAAAGAACATGGTGCTTTTTTTGCTCTCTCAGTTGTTCCAAACACCTTTCTTTAGTAATCTTGTCTTGCTTTAGATCAGCAGAGCTTCATACTTAAATGTTGATTCAACTTTAAGTTTAAAAATACTTTTAGGTTTAGCCTTTAGCTCGTAACAGGTATGACAGCAAAGTGTTGGTGTTTTATGTAGAGATATTTGACACAGAGCTCACTATCCTGATAGTAACCTGGTCTTTTGCTGTGCTGGTGAATCCTTACCCAAATGTATATGTCTGCAGTCTGCAAAAACTGGCATGTTTCCACACTTTCTGTACTGAACTCCTCCAGCCACAAGTCATTGCTAGGATTAAATAGGACTTTTTCTTCCATCATTTGACATGGATTCCTGCTACATCCTTGTCACTGAACACTAAAGTTCGGATGTCTACTGCTCCCTCCATGAGCAGCAGAGTAGATGGGTAGAAGGAAAATCTCCTGACCTAAATGCAGAGACATCTGTGAGACAAAGATGAATCAGAGAGGGACTGGGGGAGACAGGTGATGGGAAGGGAGATCATGGGAGGAAGCAGAGTAAGAGCAAAGCAGCACATGTAAACACAAAGGGAGGGATTTCACTCTGATGGGTTTTCTGATTTTTCAAGTCCTTGCTTTTTGACTTCTACCAATGTCTCAAGGGGGACTTTTGAAATAGGTCTAATGTGTCAAAGAGCTTAAATTGATTTACCCATGTACTGTGCAGATTGGTGCTCCCAGCATGCCTTCCAGCCACAGTAGGGGAGCCCTTACGCTTTAATATCAGGAATGGGTTCTGTATGTAGCTGGTAGTAGGATGTCCACTGTTTTAAGGGATAAAGTATCTGGTTCCATATCCAAGCCACCAATCAGAAATACTTCCTTACTCATATCACAGCTAGAGGTTTTCATTTTCTCCATCATTTCTGGAGAAAGAAGGGTTTCTTTTTAAGGAACTAATTGGTATGGACGATGATATAGAAAGATCTTCGTATTCAGTAATAGAACCTAACCATTTTTTATTTTTTACTTTTTATTATGAAAACCTGTAAGGATTATGAAAGTGCCTTATAAAGATGATCCCTTTAGCTGACACCCTCTTCAGCAGCGTGGTCAATGTCTGATTCCACTTTCTGAGAAGCAGTTTAGGATAGGCCGGTAGGGCTGACAGTGTGGGACACATACAAACAAATTTAATCTCATCTAACAAGGTTTGTTTTCATATAGATATTCATCATCCACTGAAGGAGCTCAGAAAAAAGGAGCTCAGAGAAAAATCTAACAGTGTCAGGCTCCTTGGCCTACTGTTTCACCTCCCATCCTTTGTTTAAATGATCTTAGTCTGAAACTATTCCACTTTGTGTACTGCATTTGCACAGATAGCAGCCACTCAGCAGGATTTTATTCTGACAGTGTAAACAGCTGTCTCAGGGAGTTCTGGTTACCAATATTTATTTATGTTCCATAGACAAACATTATAAAAAAATCAGCATATGTTACCTTGTAATCAAAGGGATTTACAATTAATCTTTCTAAAGTTTGCTGGATAGTACCTGTGTATAGTTTGGAATCAGCTGTTTGTGAATCATTTGAGAATAGAGATGATCATTTCTTAACTGTCATCATTGTTTGTAATTAAGCCATGGGATAGGTAAGAAGGAAGACTGTAGTTAAGGACCTCTTTTCTAACAGATTTTATTTCTCATTTGATAAACATACTCTTAGTAGACAATAACAGTCTGGATTTTGTTTTTCACATGTGGTGGTCTATGTGAAAGCATTTAAAACAGATGCAAAAAGCAAAATAAAGTTGGGCCAGCACATACCTTCATCTTTTATCAGAGTAGACAAAGATGCAGACATGATACATTTTCAACAGATGATAACAAAAATTTATTATAAATCTTCATTTCTCGTGATGTGTTTCAAATGCCTACCATATTTGATGATCGTTGTCTCATAAAAACGCATTTTAAACATTTTGGTTGCATTGCAGAGATAATGAACTAGAAATTGAGGAAATACATTTTATTACATATTGGCAATACATCATTAATAAGCCATTTGTAAAATGATGCAAGGGGGCACTTGGCAGTTTACACTGATGGTACATGTATCCACTTGTACAGTGACATAGTTAAACTGGTGTCATTTCTGCAAGTTGCCACTCTGTAGTAGTCAGACTGCATGGTAGCCAAAAAACAGCTTTCCCTACAGCATATCCTTCTTGGCAGTCCAAGCAGGGAAGCCATTCCTTTCTCCTAGGAAGATGAAGGGAGCAGTTTTGAGGTTTTTTCAGGTTTGGTTTTGTTTCTTTTTTTTTTTGTAACAGGCTTTACTTGTATTTGTTTCAGAAGTGCCGTGAGGCCAGATTGTCATTGCATTGTTAGTACGTATTCTCACCAATGACAGGTTTTATTCGGGGATTTTACAGCACATCAGAAGCTAGAGGCTGAGTAGTCCAAACTCAGTTTCTGTTTCTATCAGGAGGGCATAGTGATGGCCTGACCACAGTAATTCACTGTAAATCTGTGGAGCAGTAGCCAAGTGCTGGGATTTCAGATGATGTCCCCTCCTAACTGGCATAGAAGCTGGTTATCAGCTGAGCTGGCCGTTGGAAATTGGGTTGGGTGCTGCTTTTTGAGCAACTTTGGGTTATGCCTCAACCATATTAGCCCAAGGAGCCACCAGGACACAGCCTAATTCCTTAACATTTGGTCTGCTTTCCTAAACACCAAGGCTTATGCAATCACATGGCATGTGAGAGGAGGAATTTCTGCCCATCACCAAGTGCAGGCTTCTATCGGTAATGCAATTTCAACCACAGTTGAGTGTGGCCTAGTGTTCTCAGAGATATTACAGCCTCTACAGGCTGAAGAGGAAAAAAAATATCTCTGTCACTGCCAACTCGGAGAAGGTCTGCAGAGTAAACTTACCCCGATTAGATATCAGAGTCCATCCAGGAAGACTGGCCACAAGTGACCCAGCTACCAAGAGAGCATTCATGAGACTTTGCACCTTTTTAGACATTCAGTGAATCCAACTGCAAGACACAGCTTCATAGGAAGATAGGCCCCTTTATGTCCACAGTTGTACATAACCAACTCCTTGTTTGTTAAAAAAAAAAATAGAAAAAAGTAAATGGTCTTTGAAGTGTGGCACATCTTTGTTTATGAGTATCAAGATGAACGCTGAACTCTGCGTGCATTCTCCAATGCCCATCACCCTTTAAAAGAAAAAATTAAAGCAAATGTGTCGAGCCAAGTTCTTTTTATGTTTGCATAGTGTTCAAAGTATCTCAGAGGATAAAAGGAATAAGAAGTTATTTATACAAAAATCAAAACGGTGAAAAACTGCAACATGCTTCTGCATAAAGACAGCAGGGGTTCCTTCAGTTGATTACCTTTGATATTAAATACCACATTTTTCACAAAGCTGATAGGAATATTACAGAAAGCTAGTTCAAAGAAAGCTAAAGCTACTGCTTTCAAAAGCACAGTATCAACAATATTCCTTTTGTTAAAACTGGAAAACATATTTAGCATAACTGCCAAGCGCTCCAAACCCAGAATTCTTTGTGTATGAGAAGTGTATTTTCATTTTCAAAAGGAATTACAGTAACTAACACTACTAAAATCCTACTTCTTGATTATACTCTGTTGTATTCAAGGCCTGGATAAAACTCAGATCCCAGTTCTTTAAGGTATTGTGCAAGCACATAATAAGAGTCAGTCTCTGCCTTCAAGGAGCCCACAGGCAGACCAGATAAACAAACAGTAGAAAAACAAAAGCACTGTCTTTTCTGTCAGAGCCAAGGAACTGAGAGATTGAATAACTTACCCATAATCATATCTTGGGCAGGTGTCTGCATTTAACTAAGATTTTAATGTCCTTCCCCAGAAGCAGTGAAGAGATGTAAAGGAAATTTGCAAAAGGACATTGTAAGATTCTTGACTGCGAAAATCCTGTTAGCCCTTTCCAAAGTTTTATCATAATGGGGAAATTAAGATAATCTAATTGCAGTTAATTCTGCTGGATTTACATTTTATCATTCAGTGATATATCCTTTATAAGTTGAAGAAAATGGACTTACTAACTTGATCTATTCTATACTGAAATTATTCCAATTATTCAGTAATTATTCAATAATTGTCTCAAATTATTGAAAGCGATAACCTAGAGTGGTTGTTTATTTTGGAAGACAGTTCCATACCAATGATTTCTTAAAATTTATTATTCATAATCAGATCGTGTTTATGTTTAATTTCAATGGAAGAAACTTTCTTCTTAGAGAAGCATGTCAAATGCCTAATATGGTGAATCATTTTAAGTTTTCCAAGCCTGTGTACCTAGAAGAGGTTTATCAAATAACCTATTTATTTGAATTAGGTTTCAAAATGTGTAAGTCATGACATCAGGATTTAAAAGAAAGATCTGTTCTAACAACATTTAGTAACTGTATAGACTGCAGATACATCTAAATATAGTAGATATGTTTAGTTGTCCCATGTCATTGGGAGGTCATAAAAAGTCAAGATCGATAGAAAATCCTTAGTCAGAGTTTTGTGATCACCTTCTGGTGTTCCTATTTTATTTTATTTCAGGATATTAGCAGAGAATGGAATTGTGATACAGGCTGATCTGGATTGCGCCTGTAGTACCAGAAACATAAGGCATGAAAAGTACCACACTTAGGAAGCCAAGTTAATAAAAAAAATGCAGCTTTTTTTCTACAGCAAAATATGCTGCTTAGGGCCTGTCAACCCCATCCTCTCTCTGTAGCTATTCCTCACAGAATGTGAGTTGCCATATCCTAGTCTGTGTTTTTGTGTTTTCAAAACCAAAGCCAAAATGCCTAAGTGACCTGTTTGTATTCCACTCAAAACTGTGTTCAGCAAACAGCCTTGTCTGGCTTAAGGGAATTCTCCTCTAACGCGTGAAAAGATTATTGAGAAGAGATTGGTTTTTCCATAGTCTCTGAGAAAAGACAGCCAAACAGTATGCAAGATATAGAAGCAAAGCACTCAGCACTCAAGATAGATCACATTTATAGTGTGATAATACTCTAGCAATGTGTAATGCTGAAAAAGAATGTACAGAAGATTTCAAAATGAATGTGAAGACCCAGTTCTGTGTGGAAGACAAAAGCAAATGCACATCATCCATACATGAGCAAGACTTCCAGCGCTCTAACTCTTGTTGCAGCATTAGTAGCACCTGTTCTGAATACCTTCAGTTCTCATGTTTAAACTTTGAAATGCTGAAAGTTTGGAAGGGTTGACTAGACAATTGTGTCTGAAGGACATGCAAGGCACTTAATTGAATTTACTGAAGAGAGTATTAAGATGCAGTCTTAATGATCAAGTAGTTTGTTGTTGCTTTACATGGGATACATGGAAGCTCAGACTAGTACAATGTAAAGCCTGAAGAATGTCTAGCAATTATTTATACAGATAATTCAACATTCAGAATTATAGACTACAAATGTTTTGGTCTTGGGTTTTTTTTAACATTGCTTCTGGTTATATGAAATACTTTGTTTCACCTTCATTCTATTTCCAAGTACATGTAAGATTGTCTGCCCATGAATGGTGGGGAAGAGCTACACTGGAAATAGCAAAAGACTGAAAGAAACACACGGGAAACAAACCATGCTCGAGTCAGCAGCTGTTTTGGCACTGAGAATGCATATTTCCTTTTGATTTGTTTTTAGCAATTTAATATAAGATTATTAAACAGATACACTTTATTTTGCCCAAGGAATAATAAAGGTCCCTCTGGAGGCTTATTAACTCATGTGGATCATTACCAGACTCTACTGCTGTTTATAAGTAGGATGTTAGACCCTTGGTAGCTTAGTTCAAAACCTGGCTTTTTTTCTTGCCAAACCTGTATAAGAGAAATGGATAGTTTTCAGAAGCTAATTTTTAATGTTGAGCTTCTCCCTTAAACAAAAAATGACTCACAACCACATTGTAAGGATGATGCCGTACGGCAAAAATCACAGAGATTTATTTTGAAATAAGTAAGTACCAGGAACGAATACAGAAACCGCCATGTATAGAAACTACTCAGGCTGTCTATCATAGAGTATTCCTCAACTGACTCCCATTGTGGCTCACAAAGAGTGAGCCAACATGGTCATCAGAGGACTGGCTGTACAGCTGCCTGAACAGCAGTACCTGTGCTGTGCTCTACAGAATATGTTGGTTCCATTGACTCAGTGCTGGAATTTGCAGTGTCTGTGCTTCCTATTGTAGAGCCTTTACATTATGTTTCTGGATCTGGGGCTAAATCTCAGCCATAGTGCGCTCAGTTGCCTATTTATAGGCCTCCACTGCTAACTGAGAGGCACCCAAACACAGCTCTTGCAGGAGTGGCACAGGACCTATGGAAGAACCATGCCTTCCCAGGTGCTGGAGTACCTTAGGGCATCTCAAATGTCTCTAAGCACTGCTATTTTAGCAACTGAATGGAACCAGGCTACCTGCTGAGTAGAAACATTCTTTGACATAGATCACATATATGTAAGCAATATGCGATAGAAGTTCAGGGGTTTATTCATTTTTGTTCTCAATGTAATTATTTTCTTCTGTAGGTTACAAAAATAAGTAGTTGATTAGACAGAGAACCTCATAAAGAGTTTACTTGATTTGATTTTTAATTAATTTGAAAATTGAGACTGAGGAAATTAGTAGTAGAGCAAAAATAGAGAGTTGCGCATGGTACATTCCTGGCGGAGCAAGAGCTGGCAGCCACCACAGAAAGCTTCCCTTCAGCATAGTTTCCATGAATCTGTATGTGCTGGTTTTCATTAAGGAGCTTTAGAGTTCTCTTGAGTGTTCTTCCAAAATGTCAAGCTTTTATTAAGGTTAGTCTGTAGAATTGTTGTGGGTTTTTTGCAGAAAGCACATGTTGCTTTTTGTGCTGAAGGCATCAGATCTGCTACTGAAAGCAAGTAGTGAAAGGAGCTGTTTAGGAAGCTCTAGAAGAGAGCTGAGAACACAAGGCGGAATCATGACCAAATCCTGGGCTGAGATCTGGTTCACTCTCATGGGGCAGCAAATCTCTGCCTGGTTTCTTGTTTCTAAATACTAAGGCTTACCTAATGATTATGAAGCACCCTGGAGAACTGCAGTAAGTGGCAGAGGAGAGCTGCAACAAATAGCAGGTGTGGAAGACACAGGAGGTTCCATTTAAATACGATGAAAAACATTACCGCGAGGGTGACAGAGCAGTGGAACAGGCTGCCCAGAGGGGTTTATGGAGTCACCATAAACCTCTGGAGATTATCTGGAGATAATCAAAACCCACCTGGATGTAATCGCATGTAATGTGCTCTAGGTGAACCTGAATTGGTGGGGTTTTGGAGCAGATGATCTCTTCCAACTCCAGTGATTCTGTGATTTATTGCACATGGGGGTACAGAGTTACCTAGTTCAGGAGCAGCTCTGTATCTCCCACCCAATACAGGGAAATAAAAGGTCAGAGAACACAGAATTTGATGTGTCTTGTCTGGCAAGCAATGGTGGGACACTACATTGTTTAGCTGAGTAGCAAGTGCTCTGCAGCTGATGTTCAAGAGGAAATTATTTCTTGAAAGCTGAAATATCAGGAAAAGGTAATAGTGATGTACCATCTTCTTCCTCACTGTCTTTGTTTTTCAGTCTTTCTTTTTATTCATGTAGGACTTCAGATGGCTTAAACTTTAATATGTATGTTGCATGTTTTTCTAGGTAAACCCTGGGACTTTTTCTCTTAATTAGTAAACACATTCATTCTAACTTGATTCTTATCTTCTGTGAAACCACTTTGTATATTAATACCATCCACAGATCCCAGGTGTCTCGGTGATACTGCCAGACTAAGGCTGAGCATTCCAAGATGATTATTTTTTTCTGGAATAATACTAGCAAGAGATTTTTATCTGAGAAATTCCTGTATGTAGAGATCTGGCACAGTGCTCTTGGTTCTGAGGAGCAAGGTAAAGCACATTTTCATACAGACACTAAGTGGTTTTGCAAGCCATGTGAAGCACACAGATAGAATGGAAAAGTATTATGGGAAGTGTCACAGGGATCATTTCTTTTTTACTTTTAAAAAAAACACTCATTATTACAAATCTTTCATGTCAGTCTTTCCATCAAAGAGTAACTAAATGTACTTTACCAGAAAGGAATAGTTTCCATTTTTTCCTTGCTATTTCCAGCCTGGCTACATTGTTTGGAAGTTTACGGTGACTGTTTCACACAAACTTTTTCTCTTTCTTAGAACACTAGTTTCCTAATGTTTTTCATTTGTTTATTAAATATGCAGTTCTATATCTCAATGGATCTAGTAGGAGCAGTGTTTCTTTTTTTTTTTTTATTCTGGCATTCCCTAGCACACCTGGCCCCATAGCAAACCTTAAAAAGCATCTGAAGTCTCTGCCAGTTGTTCTAACCCTGTTACTTTATTTGTCCTTCCTTTGAATTCATCTAACTGTGGTCCACAGGGCCATGAAATTGTCCCTATACCTCAAGACTGAACTTGCCGTTGCCAGTCTTCTGCCACACACACATGCCTTGTCCTGCCCTTCTGCCCCCAGTCCATTATAGGCTGCAAGGCTCAACAGGTAGCTTGGTGTGTGCACCCTACATAGGCAGGAGAGGCAAAGGGACAGAAGAGACACAAAGCAAAGGAGAGAAGATTAAAATAGTTCTTTGTTTCTCTGGCCCACAAGAATTTTCCTGCTGTCTCTTGCATTTGTGGCCTGAGCAATACCACAGCACAGTTATTTGTTCTTTCATCCAGGCTACATAAAGCGAGTTCTACTTTCTCATCTTCATCTCACTCTGACCTCCTGAGCCACTTAAACAGCTAATGTTGACACTGTACCAAAAATACTTCATGAACCTTAATATATTTACACTCCTAGGACTTCCGATACATGAGAGCTTTAACACTTCTATCTAAATATAAAGGCAGGAAATCTGTGGCAGAACTAGTGACTCTCTGTCCCAAAAGCTGGACTAACCCAGACCAAGCCATGGGTGCAGCATCCTCCCTGCATGCAGCCAAACACGATTCCCCAAACACTAGATGCATTAGGATACTTTTACCCTGCTGCACCTTGAAGGACAAGCATTCTTCAAGAACATCCTCGGTTGCAGCACCCATGCACCTCTCAGCAAGGCACATGCTTGAGCAGCTATCTGTGGCTTGGTCATCCTGCTCCCCAACAGGCTAACGCTCCAGCACACCCATGGTCTGGGGGTTTCCTAGTTTCCGTTCTCCTTTTTCTCTCTAGCCATAACTTGATGTAATTCCACCTAAATACTCACTGGAGCAACTCCAAACAATTTTCTTTTAATAGCACTTTCTGGTGATGGACCCTAATGTGTGCGTTACTGGTGGCAAGGGTGCACTGCACAACCCTAAAGTTTTTTTGGTTTGGTTTTGGGTTCTTTTTCTAGAAGGGATATTAATAATATCATATGCAGTAGAAAATGTAGTAAAAGCATCTAAAGGTCCTCCTTATTGCAAAATCCCCACTGTGATTCATTGGTGATACGCTCTCACTTGCTGAGCTTGCCAGGCTCGGCAGCAGCTGTGTGCTAAGGAAGTTGTTGTGGGTTAGGGTGGGGTGGTTCTTTTTAATTACTGAGTTAGAGGGACAGTCTGAGCAAGTTTTTAATAACCGTTATCTGCAGCTACTTTTATGCTGAACAGCAGGCAGACAGCTCAGTGGACTTTATTTTTTTAATTCCCAAATTTCATATTTTACCTGTGGAATTTTGAATCTTAGGTCAAATTAAATGATCTGTCCTAGTTCATGTAATTTATTTTATACCTGAAGTATAAGATGTAGGGAAAACAAACAAACAAAAGAATTTAATCTTTCTGTAACTGAGGATTAAAGAACTTGTGTTCTCTTTTTTTAGTGCCTGAGGACAAAGTAAGTGAATGTCAAGAAGTTTTTTGCCACCACACTGAAGTGTGGATTTTCAGTGTGGAATATGGTCTAAGAGCAAGTTCCAGTATGCCTTATTTCAGTAGATACTGCTAGAGAGACTTAGGGGGCTGGGGTAAGATGAGAGACTACAGTCTGCACAGTGCAAAGAAGATGCTTTGTGTGTCTCAGGTATATTATAATTATGATAATTGATTGAGAGATTTTTCTAAAGTGGCAGTTTAGATCAGAATTGACTGGTGGTCTTCATCTCATCTTCTGTGCTTCCATCCACTCTTCCAATTTTTGTGAAGCAGCAAAGCACACCCTAGTAAGAAAGGTTATAGACAGTTGCTTGAACTGAGTGACATGTTCCTGAGATTATTATGGTTTTTTCCTCCATTACTATACCTCTCCTAGCTTACTTGAATTTTCAGTTCTTTCTGGAAAAGCCTCTCTCTCTCCATAATTACACAGGGCTCTCTAGGACGAATATGTTATTAATAATGATCGGGTTGTCTGGGGACATCTGTTTGAATATTGGGAATTCCTCTTTTACAAGGCTCTAGAGTTCTTACAAAACTAATAAGGTCCAGTTTAAAACTGTTCAGGGGAGGACATTTATTTTTTATCATGCTGGTTTGTACCTCTCCAAATATCTCAACTAAAAAAAAAAAAAAAAACCCACCACACAAACAACTTACAAAGTATGTGCAAGGAATAAGTTAAAGTCTGCATTTATGTCCTTTTTACCCTTCCAAAATAGAAGCTCTCTGAGATATAAATACAAGTAAATAAAATTATGGGAAAAGCTTCACCCAGTCTGCACATGAACTGTGTTTTAATATGAACTTGCAGCTGAGTCATTTTCCAAAAAGTGATTTTCCTTTTCCAAAGAAAAAAGGCCTTGCTTATATTTCATCATTTCAACATTTTAAGTAGAAACGCTTTGTTCATTAGCCAGATTATTCCTGGGAAGGTATAAAGTTAATGCTTTGCCAGATTTGAAAACAAATTATTATTTTGTTAATGAGCTGTTATTATCGGTTCCTGTAATACAGTAATCAAAACTTCCTAAAGAAACTTCCTTCCTGACTTCTCTAAATGAAATACTGATTTTCTTACAAACAAGTAAAACTTCAATCCTGTCTCTATGTATGCCATTGCTTGGCACAATTAATCCCTAGTAATAAGGTAGAGTTTAATAAAAACTAAAAAGGTTTTAAGTAAAACTAAAGATATAAAACTTTTTTTTTTCCCTCATCTCAAAAGTGTTGGTTCTTACATACCCTGGGCAATTTGAATGTACACTAACTTGTACAGAAGTCCACCGTGAGAAAAGGAGGTTGTTGGTAGCTGTATAAGTAGCACTTCTCAATTATTATGAAGTAGTTTGAGTTTTTTCACAGGTATCTGTATTTTTCTCAGCTTTATCTGTGGTGTTCTTTTGGAATATTGCCAGTTCTCCATGGGAATGAACACATATATGGTGGGGTTGCTGAGCACAGGAAAGATGTATCACTGCCTATGTAAAATTAAAAATCATGTTCCTATTATCAAAAGTGAATTTTATCTTTGATTAGTTCAGCCTTTGTCTTAGCAACCCTAAGCCACCCTAAAGACAGCAGAATGATTCAAGAGCAAGAAGGGGAGATCAGCTTCAGGATTTTTCAGGGCAGTGGGGGAATTGGATAGGACAGCCAAAAATTAAGATAGCCAAAATGCCTAGTCACTTTGGGAAGCCTTAACTTTTTATTTCAGCACAGCATGGTAAGGGAGTAATTTGTTCCTTATCACATCCCTGCTGTTGTCCAGTCAGACAGGGACTGCCCGGTGCTGGTGCACATATCAGGCAGATGGATTTCACAGCTGCTTCCAGAGCACAGAATTCATTCAGGGATGGCAAAGCACATAGTAATACCTGCATGAACCCTGGAAACCACACAGGAAAGGTGGTTGGTCTGTACATAGGAATTTAGTATGCTACCCTACAGAAAGATGCTCAGAGTATGAAGTTTTATCCCCCAGCAAGCTTGTATGTACTTACTTTCTTTATGGAGAGCACGCCCAAAGGGGAACTCAACATCTGATGTCATCCCTTCTCATTACCTTCACAACTGAAAGAACCCACCACAACAATTTTACTTATGCAGGTCCCTTTGTCTCAACTGTAAAACAATGTGGTTTCCTGCCCTGAGTGCCTTTCAGGAAAAGAGAGTTTGTATTTCTTAGTTGAACTCAAAACACTGTCTAGAATCAGGCTGTGCTTGCAAGCCAAGCTGGAACATAACCCGGCTTTTATATTAATGCCCTTGGGGCCTGCTAATACATTATTTTAAATTGCAGAGAGCCATATCAGTATGATGGTTGTGGATAATAAAATGTCATTGGTTTACAGTAGTCCCCTGAGTCAGTAAGCAGGGCTTCAGTGTGCTAAACATACATACCCATCTGGCCTAAGTGCCTGCAGGCGGTGAGAGCCTGCAAGAGCTCCCCATGGGCTCGAAGAAGCAGAGGCAGGTACAGGCACAAGCAGTTCAAAAGAAAAAAATACCAGTAATGCCAATAGTCTGTCTAACTAGATTTGTATGGAAATGAGTAAAAGGCTGTCAGGAGAAAGACAAGAAGGCAGAAGAAGGCGTTGCCATTGACTACTGCACACACTGCAGTTGAGGATTCCTCCTCCCTGGAAGTGTTCAAGGCAAGATTGGAAAGGGCTTTGAGCAACCTGGTCTAGTTGAAAGTGTCTGGCAGGGGGTTTGGAACTAGATTAAGGTAGTTTTCAACTGAAATGATTCTATCATCTTCAGCTGGCACCTTCAGCTTGCTTTCTTACCCCCACCTCTGCCCAGTCAGGTAGGTGTGATGTGTCCTTGGGTTCCTGGGTGAATCATTCACATGTCCTCGTCCCGATGTGTAACCACCACTCGCTGTAGGGCACCCACCTAGAAGTACAGAGTGGTAGTCTCAGGGGTGGTGACCTGATGAAAATTAACCATGGTGTAAGTGTGGCGGAGTGTAGGCGAATAACTGTCAAAGCAAAAATAAGCCCTCACCTTTTAGCTTCTCTCTTAACTGGGCTTCACAAACAAGAATCCTGTCCCATGGACTGGGATTTAACAGTGTAAATGCCACCCAAGTTAGGGATAGAGCTTCAAATTCAGACCCTGCGCTGCTGAACATGCAGTGTGGACACAGCCTCAGCATTACATGTGTTTAGGTGTCCATATGGGTGAGTATGACCCATAAACAGATAGTAAGCAAGAATGTGCAGTCTTTCACAAGGAGCAACTTTGTGCCAAAGTCAATTACCATCAGCTGCCATTTAAATGGGAATAAATTTCACTGGTTACTTTTTGCATATTCATTCAGAATGAAATCAGACATTCCGCAGCCCATGTTTTAAACCTGCAACACACATTTAAACGCAACTAAGAAAATTATCACAAGAAAAAGGATGCTGGGTCTTTGTTAGTTAATGGGTTTATCCAAAAAAACAGTGGTGATGGGAGTACATTTTTGAATCAGAAAACACTTCCCAAGCTGTTAGACACATGTGCTAAATTGCCATTCTAGTGATATTAATATTGCCCCAGCAATAAGCTTTTGTTGTTGTAAAAAGGAAGAGTAACTTCCCCTCAGGAAAATTGCTCTGAATCAGTGTTGAAGTTTGGGTGAGTGTTTTAATAGGACGTTTTTCTGTATTTAATTATTTTAATTTTACTTGCTTGCTACCTTTATGTTTCTTGTTGTGGCACGTTTTCAGTCTATAGCCAGGAATCCAGGTTGCAGTGATATATTAGACTTCAGAAGGAAGCAAATCATTCTATCTAAATCATCTGAGAAATTCTTCTTGGTTATCTCCTTTATCCTCCCATCTTATAAGACCTGAAGCATGAGCATCCCCACCTATATATGTGTTACTTCCTGCTGAAGGAATATTTATAGCATTTCTGACCTTTGAATGAACTTCTATGAATCAGTAACAGCAAAGTGGAAGGAAGTTCAGCATCAGTTTTCCTTTTGTGTGAGTGCAGCCAGTGTTAGGTCTGGAACATCTAAAATATTTTAGGAACCACTTTAATCACATTTATGGAGCATTTCTGCAGGAAATTTGCAGATTTATTCAGTGCTGTCATGTAGCTGCTGTCTGAAGGATACAATACAAGGCAAGAGCCAGCAGTGTCATTAATGGCTTTCTTAGTGGCTGTGTATATATTTTTACATGATGGAACTACTAGCCAGCTGAAGGTGAGCCAGCAGTGTGCCCAGGTATCCAGGAAGGCCAACAGTGTCCTAGTTTGTATCCGAAATAGTGTGGCCAGCACAACTAGGGATGTGATCATCCTCCCCTGATCAGCACTGGTGAGGCTGCAACTTGAGTACTGGGTTTAGTTTTAGGCTCCTCACTACAAGAAGGACATTGAGGTGCTGGAGGATGTCCAAAGAAGGGCAACAAAGAGTCTAGAGAACAAAGCTTATGAAGAGCAGCCGAAGGAGCTGGGGTTGTTTAGCCTGGAGAAAAGGAGGCTGAGGGGAGGCCTTATTGCTCTCTGCAACTATCTGGAAGGAGGTTGTCACGAGGTGGGGGTCGGTCTGTTCTCCCAAATAACAAGCGACAGGACAAAAGGGAATGTCCTCAGGTTGTGCCAGTGGCAGTTTAGATTAGATATTAGGAAAATCTTCTTTGCAGAAAGGGTTGTAAATGGGCCAGAAGGATGATCCAGGGAACTACAGGCCTGTCAGCCTGACCTCAGTGCCACGGAAGATTATGGAGCAGTTCATCTTGGGTATGCTCACTTAGCACATTGATGACAATCAGATGATCAGTCTGAGCCAACATGGGTTCAGGAAGTGGGTCCTGCTTAACAAACCTGATCTCCTTCTATGACCATGTGACCTGCCTAGTGGATGGGGGAAAGGCTGTAGATGTTGTCTATCTGGACTTCAGTAAGGCCTTTGACACTGTCTCCCACAGCATTCTGCTGGAGAAGTTGGCAGCTGATGGCTTGGACAAGTGTACTCTTCACTGGGTTAAAAACTGTCTGGATGGCTGAGCCCAGAGAGTTGTGATGAATGGAGCAAAACCCAGTTGGTGGCTGGTCACTAGCAGCATTCCCCAGGGCTCAGTTTTGGGGCCAGTCGTGTTTAATATCTTTATTGATGATCTAGACAAGGGGATCGGGTGCACTTTCAGCAAGTTTGCAGACAACACCAAATTGTGCACAAGTGTCGATCTGCTCATGGGTAGGAAGTCTCTGCAGAAGGATCTGGACAGGCTGGATCGATGGGCTGTGGTCAATGGGCTGAGGTTTAACAAGGCCAAGTGCCAGGTCCTGCACTCTGGTCATGACCTCAGGCAGCTCTACAGGCTTGGGGAGGAGTGGCTGGAGAGCTGCCTGGTGGAAAAGGACCTGGGGGGGGTAGTGGACAGCCAGCTGAACATGAGCCAGCAGTGTGTCCAGGTGGCCAAGAAGGCCAACGGCATCCTCACCTGGATCAAAAGCAGTGTGTCCAGCAGGAGTAGAGAAGTGATTGTGCCCCTGTACTTGGCACTGGTGAGGCTACAGCTTGAGTACTGGATTCAGTTCTGGGTACCACAGTATGAAAAAGACATTGAGGTGCTGAAGCGAGTTCAGAGAAGGGCAATGAGGCTGGTAAAGGGTCTGGAGAAAATGTCTTACAAGGAGTGCCTGAGGGACCTGGGGTTGTTTAGCCTGGAAAAGTGGAGGCTTAGAGGAGATCTTATCCCTCTCTACAACTACCTGGAGGGATGTTGTAGTGAGGTAGATGCTTGTCTCTTCTGCCAGATGACTAGTGATAGGACAAGATGGAATGGGCTTAAGTTGCACCAGGGGAGGTTTAGGTTGGATATTAGCAAAAATTTTTTTACTGAGAGAGTTGTGAGGCCTTGGAACAGGCTGCCCAGGGAGGTGGTGGAGTTGCCATCCCCGGACCTGTTTAAAACATTAAGTGGCACTTCAGGACATGGTTTAGTGTTCCTGATAATATTTAGTAGACAGTTGGACCTGGTGATCTTGAAGGATGTCTCCAAGATTAATGATTCTATGAAATCACTGGAACAGGCTGCCCAGAGATGTGCTGGAGTCACTGTCCCTGGAGGTATTTAAGACATGTAGATGTGTCGAGTCAACAGTTGGACTTGATGATCTTGAAGGTATCTTTCAACCAGAACAATTCTATGATTCTACTATAAAAGGCCTTAAGACTCAGTGCTGAAAAATTACTTTCTTGACTATATTTTTCCATAAGGAAAATATAAGTGGATTAGAATTTTTTTTCCTTGATAGGACTTAATGCAACTGAAACACCATTAATTTCCTCCCGCTTCAGATTATGGAAATCAAATTGAGACAGTCACCCCTAGATGTGTGAGCAGACACATGAGATGCTTTGAGGCAAAGTTTGCCAGTTTGTAGTCATATGACCCTACAACTCAAACATTATAAAGGACCTTTCTGAATTTCTCAGATTTCTGAAGTTCCTTCCAAAATCCAGGTGTTCCCAAGCACAGAGAATTTCCCTTCATTTCAGTGTTCTTAAGTTCTTAACTTAAGTTCTTAAGTTCTTAACTTAATTAAATCCTTTCTTCCTCCAGAGTTGGCACCTCTCAAAAGTGCTTCTTGCACTCTCTTTTGCCTATGGAGGGAGCCTGGCCAACTACTTCAGGTTGTAACTGTAAATTAGAAGCCTAAATTCCGGATGCATCAAGTTAAGTGAGATGAATCCCATTGCTAGGGGTGACAGTAATAGATTTCACAGAGTGAGAGATCATTTACCTTGTAATTAGAGTGCAATCCTTCAGTCAGGACTGCCCCCATGCCTTTCCATTGAGGTAGCAAAGCAGGGTCTTGCTCTTTGCTGGAGCTTTCTGGTGCTGCTGGTGCTTCTGTTTGCAAATGCACTGTTGTTATCCTGAAAATCCCACTCATAATAGCTCCATTTTTCTCTAGTATTTTCCTGATTGACTGAAGGGAGAGACAATGACAGCTATACAAACCTTCAGCAATATCAAGAAACTTTTGAAAGCAGCTCAAAAGAGTTGTTTTCCTAAGTTTCTTTTTCTATGTCCATATTGTTTGAAGATTGTGTCTACTTGTTCAGCCAGCCTTACAAATATGTCTAAAAATACAGGGAAAAATAAAACAAATTTACTGAAGTTTGACAGGTTCTGTTTGATCAAAAGTTGTTTGGTCAGAATTATTTTAAAAGTCAGGAAATGAAGATTTTTTTTTTTTTATAAATGCTATCATAAGTATTGTTATCGTTAAGTTTCTGAAGAACAAAGGAAAAGACATTGCCACACAAGTTCTACATGAATTGTTAGTGTCGACTCTGAATGTCCTTGTTTTTTCCTAGTTTATAAAACATCCTTAATATAGAATTGTTTTGTCTGAGAAGAAATCCTGTGTTTATTCAAATTCTTACATGGATAATATCAAAAAACTATTTGCTACACATACCTGTGGAACACTTTGCTTCTTTCTTAATTTCTTTCAAGGATCAATGTGCTGCACCATGTACTTGTTCAGTACTTTTAAAACATAAAGCTGTCATTTTGCTGTTCTCCAAAGTTTGCATTCCAGATTTCAGCAGTCTCTAACCAAATACAGTTTGCACATTGTAAGTACTTTGAAAAAATTCTATAAAGCAGGAGAGAAACTGAAGTCCTGATGCTACACCGAAGTCAGATCAAATACTGTATTGGTTTCTAAGCCTACTGTCTCTAGAACAGAAAATAAGGCATGCTTGACTGAGACTAAATACCAGTCACCCTTCTGTTTAACCACTTCAATAGACAGAAGACATTATTAAGACAGTATTAAAATTCTAGTTTATAAGTTCACTAAGGTGTTTTGGCTCCAGCAAGAAGCTAAAAGGAGATGATCTGGCAACAGCATATAGATCTGAATGAGCAGTAAGGTTACATGGACACCAGGACAGATCCAACTGCTTTCGGATTAGGTGGAAATGAATCCTGTGGCACAGCGGGGGGATAACTGGGGAGTTTCAGCCTCTACTAATTTTTCTGGTTTGCCAACAGCTGGTGGTGGATATATGCCAATGTGGATTGCACCACCAGCAGCAATATTACCTGCCTGATGTTTCTTCAAAATTAGATGATAACTGGAACTGCTCATTGTTTGTGCTGATCTAAGGCTGGCAAATGCCCATAAGAGCTACTTCAGTCTGTTTTGCAGTATTTATGTCAATGTTTCAAAGCATTAGGTGATTTGTCTGTGAAGAAAGGTACATGCTGTCTCTTCTGGTGCGTTTTATCTCATGGTTTCATCTTCAATCTGTATCACTTCCTCCATCAGTTTGGTCTGTGTGGTTTCCTGCTTTCACAACTGCAGTGTTTGGGAGGCCAAGCCTATGACTTTGATTCCTCAGGTCTTCTGTAGCCCTTGGAGATGAGGTGCTTGATTGCTTCTTTTCTCACAGATGTCTGCCTACCTTCAGCTACCAAGCACTTTGACTGAACCTGCAGTCAGTACCAGGACTTGAGTGAGACACAGGTGTTAAAATAGACCACGATCTCCAAGCTGTGCACAGGCAGCTTCTCACACACCTCACAAATGCAGGATCATGGGCTGCTGTCACTAACAGTGGGACATTTTACTTGGTGATTTCAGAGAATGATGAGGAACAGGAAGCTCTGCTATCACTGGACAAGCCTGGCTGGTACTCCCAAGGTAATGCTATCCAGCTTTATGAACTACTGAAGAAGATGACGGGCAAGCTGGATCCCAAGGTATGTCATAAATGAGGGTAAATATTACATAAAATACCCTTTTTCAGTCTAAAATTCACCCAACAAGCTTTCATTAAAGTTATTGATCTGGTTAGTCACAAATTTTTGTTCTGGTTACACTTCCTGTTGTCTAACAGACTGCAGTACAGAACTGGAAGTAGTCTTCTTATTCATAAAATTGGTAGAATAATGTAAACTTCCTAGATGTGTTATTCTATGTGCATGGTCATGCATTTCAGCAGCTTTGGGGAGAATCAGACTGTCCTCAGGAAATAAATGATCTCCCTGAGGAAACAGATTAAAAGGTGGCATCAGGGAAAATTAGTATCGTGTTACTTTAATTACAGGTCTGGATGGGTGAAAATGCCACTGAAAGTGGTGGGACCACATTTTCCCTAGTGGATAAACTACACCATGGGCACAGAAGAGTTCTGAGTCACTGAGAGAGCCTCCATGTTCTCCCTTGTTTCCAAAGTTTTACAAAATTCATTCCCATTAAATAATGGGGTATTTTCTTGGTAGTCTTCTCCACTGCTTCCTGGCAGGCTCTTTCTGTCAGTCAGAAAAACTCATCTGTGTCCCCTATGCTGTTTCTAGCCAGGCATCCCCATCCAATGCCCCTGGAGGGTGAGAATGAGGAGAGTATGCAGGGCCAGCCTTTTTCTTACAGAACTGGTTGAAGATACCCCAGACATTAATGTGACATCAGTAAGATCTCTGTGTCATGATGAATAGTAAACACAGAGGAATTTTTATTAGGTTGTTTTAAAGCACTTTTTCTCTCTGTGAAATACAGTTTGCTTGTGCTTTCCTCATATACAATGAACTTTTAATTTGCTGCTTCCCTCATAGGCTGTTTATTTTGGTGACAGCATGCACTCAGATATTTTCCCAGCACATCACTATAGCAACTGGGAAACCGTCTTTATCTTAGAGGAGCTTCTAGGGGACAAAGTTATGGTGCCTGCAGAGACTGAATCTGAGCCCTTGGGGAAGAAAGGAAAATATGAGGTAAGGTTTCCTTGCACCCAGGCGACTGGCAGCATCATCATCTCGCAGACATATCCTTCTAGCTGCACCAAGAGAATACTGTCCTGTCCCAGCTCAGCACTGCATGAGTGACACAGAGCCTGTACCCAGAGCTAAATCACAGACCTTGGCAAAAAGAGCTGTATGCGCTTTCCCTTAACAAAAAAAGCATAGTTGTCTTGTCCTTTTCTGTAACAAGAATCTGCCCTCTGTCCTAAAAGGAGAAATTTAATGGCTGCTTATCCCACATCCAGCACCTGAACTCTTAATGAGTTCATAACATTTCCCTGCATGTTGTGGCCAACTGTAAACATGTAGGAATTATTATTAGGTTGTTTTAAAGCTCTCTTTCTCTCTCCATGACATACACTTTGCTTTTACTTTCCTCATATACAAAGAACTTTGTTACTTCCCTTCTAGGTTATTTTGATGACAGCTGCAGACGGACTGTTTCAAAGTCTGGTCTGATGCAGACTACTCATAGTTAGCACAAATTTTCAGGTTAATCGCAGCTGGGAAGCAGGGCCTTAACACTACTGCCACTCTTTAATTCTCCCATGGAAGATGGAAGGCTATTCTGGTCTATCCTTCTTTCTGCTGCTGAAGAACAAGGCAGACAGGGAACAGTCTTCAGATGGCCGATGTGGAAAAATCAGACTTCCAGCATGTCCTATGCACAAAATACAGTGCAGCTGCACTCTCCATTTGGAGGATTTCTTCTTTTCTTATGTTCCTAACTAAACAGGGTTTATTTCAAAGCACTTTGCTTTGAAAAGGTCTTAACTTTTTTTTTTTCTTAAATTACACTTTGTGATTAAATAGTTAACTTACTGGCAGCAAGATTTTTGTGAGGTGCTTCTATACTAGAGATGTTTTTAATCTGACTAAAAAGTGTTATAAAAGCCCCTGGTTTTTATGGAGAAAGTAGTATCTTCAGTGGGACTTAATACAGACATGACATCTATTTCTCTACATTTTTTAATAGACATATCTACTATTTTCCCCCACTGTCCAATTTCTACACTGAAGTCAGACAAGGATGTTTCAGTCACTGAAATAAGGAAATGTAATCAGTACTGTTTAGGCTTTTTCCTGGACTGTAGAAAACCAGAAATTAAGACAAACTGAAGTCTTCTGTCAAGAAAAAAATGTTTATGAGAAAGAAGGGGGGGGGGGGAAAACACCCAAAGAATGCAAAACCAAATGAAATCTTTTTTTCTTGCAGAAAAAAAAACAGCAGCAAAACAAAACCAAACCAACCTAATACAAGGAGACATTAAACACCTAACAATGAGTGCATTTTTATT